>SJOL01008935.1:23799-70528 GCA_004794785.1 Opisthorchis felineus | reverse complement strand
GCACAGATCGAGTGGAGTGGATAATGGCCAAACAGGACATCCATAGCACTTATTACCGCAGGTCGAAGCTTGGGAAGAAGATGAGGTGGGGTGAGATCATTAAGGCCTAGATAGTTATAGGAGTCATCAGACAGGATATACTCCCTTAAGAAGAAAGACAAACTGAAAGTTCACCACACACACCACACACTCAGTATTCTAGTCATCAAAGTCAAGCTAAGATTGCCAATATATGCTATTGCGCTGCCTTAGACAGAGGACATTTCGATGTAGTGGGCAGAGAGGCGGCGTGGTAAGGGAAACCTAACATGTATGGACTGGTTGAGGTGGAACATCTGAGATGGCGAACTAGATTTCCTGGGGGTTATTAGTGAGTTGGACAGTGCTAGGACAAGCTAGGTGAGAAGGCGAACGTAATGAGAATGGTCACCAGTCCCCGGGGCACTACTATCAGCTTTAGTCTATAAGTGGTGCATTGCGAAAAAGACCTTCGACGCTAGCCCCGCATGCTGAGAGTGGAGGGATTGGAGTCTCACTATAAATATATATGAATATTGTATGTCCCCACTCCTGGGAGCAGCGGGTGGGTTTTATTTTTTTTGGTTGACGAGGTGGGTTTTGGTGCGGTGTAGCCTCGATTCTGATGAAGGCAGCTACAGCTATGCACGTCGATGTAGGCCATGTGCATCGCAGAGTTTCTTCAGGTTATTCCTGATATATAGTTTTTTACAGACGGAAGGCCTGTTTTTTCTCATGTGTAGTTTATGGCTTTGCCAGATAAATAACTCAGCCGAGGCGAGTCCAACACCAGCAGCAACAAACGGAAGACAGCAGTGCCCTTTTTTAATTTCCTGAACTTAAAGGCCAGGCTCAGAACCACCGGCAATGGGCGATGCACCCGTGCTACTGGAGGGGTTGCTGGTATACGAACGCACTATGGTGCAACGTAACAGGGCGACCCTCCCTGCGGGGCGTACCCGTCCACCATACGAGGTTTTCATCCCTCGTGCATGCTACCAGATCTGCAAGGTGGAAAGCCATCCAAGCAGTCATAAATGCGGTTTGTGCATTAAAAACGTGCTCCAGCTACAAGTATTTTTCTGGTCGGGGGGAAGCAAGGCCAGTAAAAACAGCTCAGTCAATTCGAACAAGCAAACAGCAAACAGCCGCTGGCTGGCAAGTCGCGGAAAAACCGAGTGAAATGACAGTTGCCAGCGGGACAATGGGAATGGAATGATGATATTCAGGGCGAATGCACTATGGCTAAACGGCGACTGAGCATTGGTGAGCTGCCATGTCAAGCAGAGGCGTACAGCGGTGTTTTGTGTGTGAGAGTTTAGTGAACTGTGGAGCAGATCATCAAATGGATAGGTTTGTACGCGCTTGAGGGCACAATAAGAGGTTGCTGGATTTGCGGATTTTATAGCGCGTATATAACTTTACGCTTGGGCTAGCGTCTACTAAAAAAGCATTACGGAGCAACAGACGGTGTAGGAGAGTTTAATTTAGCTTCAACTGTCTGAGCCGTGGTGGCTCGAGGCCTACGATTATACAGCGGGAGCGGTAGGAGCGAGGACTGGTCTGTGGGGGTAACTTTTTGATGAATGATCGCTGGACGTTCTCGAGTGCTAGCCTACAACTTTGGGTATAAAGGGAAGAGAAAGCAGGACAGTAGTCCACAACTGGTCGGACGCATAGTTTGAAAATTGCGACCTTTGCGTCTCGAAGATGGAAGGAGAGTAATATTAGAAAGCGGAGCCTACGTGCTCGGGCAACCTGGAACTGGACTTGATGAGAAAAACTAAAGGTGCAGGAGTGTCTGAGACCAGAGTCTTTGATCTCTGTGGAATGAGTGACGGGGTTCCCATTAATTGTGAACGTATCTGCTGGGACGGAGCAGTGGCAGAAGGTTATATGGGACTTGGAATAAGATAAGCTCAGGCTATAGGCACTTGACCAGCGAGTCGGAGGGTCTTAGTCTTGTTGATCTGGCAAAAGGTAAGAGCTTTAGCAGAGGGGGAATGTGTAAGTGATTTTTATATGGTCCGCGAAAAGGAAGGGTTTACCATGGGATACGGCGTCGAAGACGTTGTTGATATACAGTAGGAGGAGGATGGGACCTAGCACGCTCCCCTGAATGACTCCATGGTGATCGGTAGTGGGGATGACTGTTTGTCACCAATTTGTGTTATCTGTGACCCATCAGATAGATAGGAGGTGAACCACTGGAATAAGGATCCAGTGATGCCGACAGAATTAAGTTTTTCCAGTAGGGATGCGTGAGGTACCTGGTCAAAGGCTTTCTGGATATCCAAATAGAGTGTAACAATAGAGTGTCCGGCATCCTAGGCTGCTGTGACGGTCTCAAAGAAGTGAAGTTGGCAGCCATTGACGGACCTCTGAGATAGGAATCCGTACTGTCGATCATTTACGGTATTTGTAGCTAGGAGGAACCTGATTAACGGGCCTCCGACCAGACGTTCAAGGGTTCGCATTAAAAGGGGGGTATGACGGATCCCTCTGTGGTTAGAAGTAATTTGCCTCGATCCGGATTTGAAAAGGGGGCAAACAACAAATTGTTTCCACTGGGAGGGGACGATTACACAGTTGATTGAATGATTAAACAGATTTAAGTCAGGGGTTTTGACATCTTGACCGCCTTGTCTCAGGGCACGTCATGGTATGCCCTCGGCCCCCGGCAAGGTGGAGTGCTTGAGGGTTTGAAGAAGGGGTGATAAATCCGCTGGTCACGTTGCTAATAGACGGGTGGCTACTCTGTTGTGGAGATGTGAAATGTGCAGCAGGGATTGTGGGACAGAGTTTGGGAGGAAAGGGCAGGTAGCAGCTGGCAAAGTAAACGTTCAGGTGGTCGGCTGTATTGACAGGATTGATGATAAAACTACCGTCGGTGGGACGCAGACAAGTAACTGAGTGACCGTTTGCGGTACAGCGCCCACGGAATAGGCGGCTGAGTAATTTACAGCCAGAAGGGTCCCTGAGAGTGGTGCTCCCTTTACGGCATTCGAGGGACACCCAGAATGACTCTTGGTCAGTTGAAAGCTTGATGATGAGGAGTATTAATGAGAAATCCCGAGTTTTCCGATATTCTCTGCCAGCTCGAAGGACTTCATTGTCCAAGGTTTTCAATAATTTATCATGCCGGGAGATATCAGGGGGAAAACTCTTAATTGGAGCAGCAAGGTACAGAGAAACCAATAGGTTTTGCTGGAAGATATCACAAATGTGTTGTGTTTGTCGAGAGAAAGAAGTCGTTCCAGTCCCGAGAGGCCAGCAAGGAGGGAAAAGCCAACAAAATATCCGGAGTCAGGAGGTGAAAGAGGGAAGTACTCAGAGGAACAGTTTCGCCATACCTGACTGCGTTGCACGAAACGACGCAGTGATCACCACCTGGGAAGCATGGACCAGCTGCGGCCGTAGCCAGATGACCCTCATTCGATAAAATTAGGTCTAAGGTATGTTGGTCACGAGTGGGGCTGCGCACAATCTGGGACCAACCCTCCACACTAAGTTGGGAATGCAGCGAGGCGCAACGAGTAGGGCCCAAAAAAGGAGACCAGGAAATATCCGGTAGGTTGAATTCACCCAGCACGAATTTCGACGAATGGGGAAGGGCATGTGCAGTGGAGATAATACAGGATAAGTCAGTTATCGAGGCGGGGGAGGGGGCCGGTGGTGGATAAATACAACCTACTAGCACAGGTCACTTGATCCGTTCTATGGGGATCCAGGTAGCCTCTGGAATCCCTTCTAAGTTGGAATCATCAATGGGGGTTGCATGAAGTTCCGATTTGAAATAGATGGCACAGCCTCCACCCCTTGAGTTTCTCCTGTCAGAGCGGTGGACTTTATAACCAGGGATTGAAACGGCCGTGTCTGGAGTCTCAACTGAGATCCATTTTTCAGTCACACAAATCAGATTTGGTTGTGCAACGGCGATAATGGCACGGAAAGTATGGACTTTTGGCAGCAGTGAGCGAGCGTTGGATAGCATCATTGATAGGTCCATTGGCGGGCACATACTAATTAGGAATTTACTAACCTCGTTTACGGTGGAGTTCCGTACTAGGGGAAAATGCGTGGGGGATGTGAGGGTACATGAATTAGAGTTGATTTGGCGTGTGTCCGGAATAGGTCGAAGTGTACTAACCACTGGGTGTATGGAGGTGATTGATGGGTGAAGTAGGTTTGAATCCACGGCAGAAGGTAGAGTATGCGGTTCATTATGGGGTAGCGAAGATTTCTGGAAGGCTGGGGTGCAGTTGGAGGGGTTTTGGGACATGAACTCATTCGCATCAGCAGGAGGTGCGGAGAGTGATATGGTGCAGAAAGGGGCGGTGGGTGTGGGGGGATAAGTGGCATCCGAAGATGGTCTACGGTTGGGACGGAAATGGGTGAGCAGGGTGGTGGAAGCACATAAGGGTCTGAGCTGGCCGCCGGTATTTGCAGATGTGAGGTTTTGCCAAGCTCGCAGTACGTGTGGTTTGATGTACTTGCCATGTAACTGTGGAGAGGCCGGGGCAAAGTCCAGTTATCTTGTGAAGAACAAGAGACAGAATCTCGAGAGAGTAGTTGAGGGTGCCTCACGTATCGCGGCCTTGATGATAAATGTTTCAGTCCGAAGGCGTATTTTGGCGGAGGTGGAACGCGGAGAGACAGCAGGCCAGGAGGTCTGCGATGAGCCCAATTGCTGTCATTGTTTGGTGTAGTCATTGCTCTGGCTGGGAGACGTGCCACGTCAGTCTTCAGCAACGCGTCAGCACCAGAAGAGAGTTCTACTTGGCTGATGGGGGCATTTACAGTTTTCGCGGATGGTGAAGCAGAAAGTCCACTTGCAGGAGCGATGGAGGGCTCAGGGTCCTGTAAGGCTATGAAGCAAGAAGCTACTGGATATTTTGGTGTGGGTCCAGTGCTGGGAGCAACCACAGAGCACTGAGAGTATAAGGGTTCCGTGGCGGTGTCAACGTACGTACTGGTAGTTGATGGCGCAACGGGTTTAGGTAGGACAACATACGAAGGGTCAGATTTCCGGGGATGCAGTTGAGGGTGCGTTACGTATCGTGGCCTTAACAATTAATGCTTGAGACCGAAGGCGTACTTTGGCGGAGGCGGAACGCGGAGAGACAGAAGGTCAGGGAGTCTGTGACGAGAACGAATGCTGTCAACAACTGATGTAGCCATTGCTCTGGTTGGGACACGTACCGCATCAATCGTTTCAGGGCCTGGAGAGAGTTCTACTTAGCTGATGGAGATATTTACAGCTTTCATGGGTGGTTAAGCAAAAAGTCAATTTGTAGGAGCGATGGAGGGCTCAGGGTTTTGCAAGTCTGTGAAGCTAGAGGCTGCTGAATAGTGTAGTGCGTGTTCGGTGCTGGGAGTACTCACAGAGCACTGGGAGTTTAAGGGTACCATGGGAGCGTCAACACAAAAACTAGCGGTTGATGGGGCAACAGGTTCAGTTGACTTTTGGTAGGCTGTCTTTGCATTCGAGTACGGGCAGCTTTAATTTTTATGGTTTGGAATTTTTGGTATAGAAGAGAAGGGCCTGGGATGATAGCAGACGCGCTGCACCCTTTTTATCCCGGAGTTGCATTATTATTGGATAGCACATGGATGGCTTCAGCTTTCGGAGCCGTCGAGCTGTGCGCATGGTGTCCAGCATGCCACATGCAGTCAGGATGGCAGTTTTGGTATGTTCAAGCGGAATTCGATCAGGTGCGTTGAATATTAGGACCTGATGTCGACATTCGACGCGTTGACAAATCTCAGACGCAATCGTGTCAATAAGAATTGATGCTTCTTCTAGATCGGTTTCATTGCATGTTGCGTGAGGATTTAGCAGACATGCAATAGACTGTATGGTTCGGAGGGACGACACTTCATTTTCTATCTTGTGCAGACATGTTCTGAGATTTTCCAGGTTTTTCAGGACCTGAGATCCTACTAGCAGCTGTGAGAGAATAGTGTAGCCAGGCTGAGGAGGCAAAGATATGTCAGTTAGTACTACTGAACAATCAGAGGTTTCTTGGAGTGCCGTCTTTGCCGGCCTCGAAATGTGGGGGGGTTGGGAGCTGCATCTTCTGGCTGTGGGGTGCTTCTTTGAACATACTGGGGAGATAGATGTCGGGGATTCGGGGTCTAGCAACCGCTTTGAGGAAGACGGGAGCGGTGTCATGATGATACCCGGAGCAGGTTGAGGAATAATTGATCTGGGGGAATACGGTTGAGAGAGCCCTAGGGTAGTAGGAAAACTGTAGGTTGTATTGCGAGGGTCTCGGTTAATCTTGGCCTCCTATATGAGCTGGCAGTTTAGATAGGACTGTGGAAGCGTGGAACAGTGGCAGCACGTCAACAGGGACAAACATGTGACTGAGGACTAACGTGCTCGACGAACTGGGTACTAACACTGAAAAGATTAGGCCTACTGAAGGAAGGAAACCTGTTGGCCTTTTTGATCGCAGCTAATTGGGGGACCACCGTAAATAAATAGTTATCTGGTATAAAAACATGGTTAAGGATCTATGGATGGGCTAGAATGCAAAGCTTCTACTACACCTGACCTTGAAATTTTTGTTCTGCACAACTAGTCGGTAGACGGGGGCAGTGTTATATCCGCACGTAAATTACCAACACAACGACACCGTTCTCATTAGAACTAAGGACACTCCTTGGCTGGACTATGTCATAAAGCCCAACTACAATGACGGAAATTAAGGCCAGATATTATCACTCATCATGATAACTGCACGCGCTGTCGCCTACCTTGGCTCTTTATTGTAACTGCTGGACCCGTGTCTATGTGCGACGCTGATTATGTTGCCTCAGCTATGCAAGATAGCTTAATCCAACGACCAACGAGGGCCCTTCGTACTCATAACTGTACGCGTTGTCGCTTACCTTTGCCACTTATAGTAAACAACAGGCCAGTACATATGCGGGCTGAGGAATACATGGCTGCAAATCTGCATGATAGCCTAACCCAGAGACCAACGACCGGCCATCAACTTCATAGCCGTTCGCAATATCGCTCCGCCATATCCGCGCGTGAGAATCAGAAAACCATCAGAAGCCATCAGAAGACTGTTTTTATTTGTTGAATGGTGCAACCATAATGGACAGTCGTTTCTTTCGTTTTTCAGTGGACCATGTTCACTCGGCGATGAATCGGAAATAAAAATGTATATTCGATTTAATCTCGTGTATATATTTGATAAGGTTGTTCGGACATCTTACCGTTGTAAAGGCAAACTTACCTCGTGGGCGACCAGCCCCAGTGTCGCTAATGAAGGATCCATATATACACCGAAGATGGGCCCAGCGAAGTTAACGCTGAAGATGGGTGTTTACAGAGCAGTTGTAAGATCAAGTCGTATACACTTGAATCTTAGAACTCAAGGACCTCATGAGTCCTCAGACGTTTACCCATGGACGAAGCCATAACCAAGATCTACTGAGTTATCGGCCATTTGATGTCAGCTATGCGCCTTTAGAGCACTAAAACCTAACTTTACTCCACTCCCACTTTCCGACGCTCATTCCCTGTAGCTTGATGAAAAAAACAGTTCCGTCTCCCTCATCATAGCTATCAACCACCTCGCAATCGTCCACACTGGCACCGTCACCAACTAGGGACGGTGGGAGACTGCTTATCAGCCCCTATACTTGGGTTTGTAAACGATTTTCTGTGATTTTCAGCACCCGGCTACAGCTCAAAATCCCACACATCTCAGACGCGCATGACGGGGTCAATGCCGTTCGTTATTTCAAGTAACCCTGAGGCCCTTCTCCATGTCGGGGTCTAGGCCCCATCTGACTCATTGCCCGTGCCAAAATATTGCAACCCATTTCCACCTCCATAATCTTGCCTAAACTACACGAATACACGAACGACTAAGCTGGCCACTCCTCATATGTTCCGTCTCTGATTATGACGATGATCTGACTGGGGACTGCATGGTTTACTCCACTTCGTTGACCCTGAAACAAGTATCCCCCAACACCTATACGGGTAACATACATTGCCATAGTTTCGTCAATCCTGTCTTTATCCTCTAAGTGGTTGACAGGCCCCGATTAAACGCACAAGACAGACGTACTGTCCTCTGCAACAAGAGTGTAAAGGCAGTAAAGTCGTTTCCTGCAGGCAACAAGTATGTCCATATTTGCGGAACCAATGATACTGCGTTCCCCTTAACACTAGTTAATGACAATGACAGAAATGGCCCAACCGCGCAGCCAGTGACACTCGTGCATCTCAGGTATCGCTTTCAGTGCGTAGCTTCCAAGTTCCTCAATCTAAATGGACATGCCATCGTCTCTAGTGCTTGGCCGTATATCACATACTATCTTGCATTCCAGTGATCTAAACTGTAGCAGCTAGAACAAATGTGCCCATGGTACACGGTTTATAGTAGATAAATTGAAATGAATTCTGGAAAGAAACCGATAATACGAACGCCACTGACATCAGTCAACCGCCATTTCTTCCAATGTCTCTAGACAAGCGAAGGCGGGGTCGCAGGGACCCCTTCCTGGAAGCCGTACAAAATAACAACATTCAGACTATTCATACTCTTTTTCCAACCCTTCCGAAATGTCATACGTTTCCCGGCCCACGGTTTGCGCTATTCTCAAACAGGTACGGTGAACAACACTAGTCTCGGTAGACCGTGTATCGGTGAGCAAAAAGCATGGCCGGGTCATCTTAGTCGACCACTTTGGATGTTTCACGCGGTTGAATTACCCACTGCACAACCAAATTCCCGTTTCATATTCACCTCGATACTAATACGTTGACGCCATCAAAAACCAGCAACGCTTCTGAGGCATCAGCGGTGAAAAATCTGAAGACGATTCACGCTATCTATCATAACAGGTCTATTTCCTAGCTTGTAGGGAACATGCCAGTGGAGGCATGATCAGGTCATTACAATCTGGACGCGGCGGGCAATAACACAGCACGAGGAAAGTCCAACCGACGAAACAAGCTTAGTACGTAAAAGTCACAATATTTGTGGGAACCAAAAAACTAGAACAATGGAGCTTGTGGTACGATTGGTTCAATGGTCTCAGAGGCCACGTTTCGCAGCCATACAACAAATCAATCCTTACTGTAGCATGGTGCAGGCAATCCTTGAGATCCAGTCCGCGTTGCAAGACCGAAAACCCGCCTTCTAACGGCATCGTTATTGATTCGCCGTTACCAACCCACACTAGCTATAATTCTGAAACGACGGTTGTCGAAGACCTGAAAGCGTCTCAGTTCCACTGCTCGAACGTGGTTGATTGGCATCTCTCCGCGCGGCACGTAATATCAGAAGTCCGCCCATATCCCCAGTCGATATGCCACTGTCTATTGTATCCACTGCCTGGTAGCTTGTCATCTTCGGCAGCCTTAGCAATCTCCAATACATAATAATCCTGCCGAACTGAATGCTTACAAGCTAAAAAAAATCCTTTTACACGACGTTACTTCAAAGTCTCATATGCTTCAACCACAGTTTTGTGATCCATCTACTCACAATCCTGTCCAGCTTCATGAACAAGTACACAACTAGCTATGACTCTGTTGATGCACCACTTAGCTAGTGGTCGTCCATCATATTCACATGTGGCCACACCAGTTCGCATCGGCCTCATGTAGCCATTCACTAAAACCTCCACCTGAATGTCGATCATCGTTTTTGAGATGAGGCAGTGTTGCCTTGCTACAGAAGTCACGAATTGTAACCATTCTTGGCATATTGCTTTTTTGCGCCGCAGTCTAGGTTATACATCAGTGCCCTCTAGCAGACTTTCTTAGCACGTTTTCCTATGTTGAGTCCCAATCTATATACAGTAGTCTTATTGCCCCTTTTTAATGGTAGCAATGAATCACCTTGCGCGCTCGATGGACCCAAGAATATCTGTGGTCCATTCTGGTCTAAATTTGTCACGATTCTCAAGCCAACCTTAAACACCCTGATAAACCAACTGACTCAGCCAAGCTGTTCACTTACGGGGCTGCCAACGGACCCAAGTGCGATGTCGCGATGATGGTATTCCAACCGCCATACCAAGTCTGATGGTTCGCCCGTAGTTCACCTGATCTCTGCTATTTACCGAGCGAGCGTTATATGCACCCAATTTGCCGTTTCAACCCACTGTGCTTGTGCCGAAAACTTCAAAGTGCTGGCCACCCCAATGCGCTGTGTGCTCATGCTGTCCGAGAACCTACTAATTCTCAGTAAACTGGTGAAGATAAGAACCCTGCTCTGCACCCGATACAGAGTGTGCTGGCTATCATAGAAAAATCCACCAACCTTATTGTCAGAGACGGATTCCTTGGTTGTGAGTGACGGGAGGCCTACAGCGAAATAGAAAGTTTCTTCCGCATAAGTCGCGATGGCTGCTCCACTTCTAGTGTGCGCGGACAAAGCCAATGCCGCTAGTGTTTATATACACTTTCAAAATATTTTTGAATCGAATGAATGAGAAGCCAAGTGAAGAAACCAACTTCTCCACAAAACTTTTCACCGTCCTCACACAGACATGCTGAGCAATAGCAGCCAATAAAAATATGAATTTTGCCCCCAAAGAAGACTTTGAGTACGCTCAAACAAATTTCACCAAAACTGTGACTCTGGGGAAATATTGAGGTACCAAATAAACACCGTCAAATTCTAAGACTTTAAGTAGAAGTTTCCTTGGTTCAACCTTTGGTTTCAAAGTAAGTTTAGGAGTGCGTCTAAGGACCGACAACAACTTTTGTGACCTCGGCCATTAACTCAACTATCCAAGGTCATTCATAGTGGGCAATGGTTTTATGTTTTAGTTTAAACCAACCAGCTTTATCACAGACATAATTCTACTACCCGTCTTCTTGATATAGTTTCTCGTTTTCTGCAGTTTACAATTACTTATCACGTGATAATCATGCTTCCTCGGGTTTATTTCCCCGCCAAATATGCTGTTCCCCACCAGGTTCAGTTGGCATTCCACATTCAGGTTAAGGGGAAAACCCATTGTTACCAATCAATCAGACGGGTGGTCTCACTTTACGTCAAGAGTATATCAGAAGTTGCAGCCAGATTATCAGCTGTAAGCATGTTACCCCACAAATGATTCACTCAACCAACTTATTGATCTAGATGCTATTTACGCAACACTACGTGAAAAGGATCAACATCTCAACCGCAGTACTCAAAGAGAGCCCAATATCAGAGTACCGAACCAAGAAACTGAAAATGTCCCTGGAGTCGGATCAACAGAGTTCACAAACTGGAACCCAGGCGGTCAGGAACAGAAGTCACGCCGGCACCGACCAGAGTAGGAGAGCACCGGAGGCCAGGCTCAATGTCACATGGACATTGTAGGAAACAGTATGACATAGCAACCACCGGAAACGCTCCATAGTTTGGAAAACTAACCTATCATTATCATCCCTGGTTGGCAACACGTGTGTAGGCACGCGCAACACCGCGTAACGCGCAGCCACCGACCCATTGCTACGCTCCACTGCGCTCCATAACAAGGCACCGGTGATGTCAACTGAGCTGGCAATAGAAATTTTGCAGTCAAATTGTCTACGTCAGTTTTAGAATTATACGCAATTCGGGTGCGTTTTAGGCTGGCACTATTCTCTCTTCCCTATGATCCTCCGTTTTGCATTGAAGAGCTTTATTTAAACGATTTGGAATGGTTCCGTTTTGGTGGAGCGCTAATGTTCGATGCTGGCCCGATTTTCAACCGGAAAACTTACTTGACCTACCAAGAGTTCGACGCAATTCTGTTGTAAATTTTCTGTAACACCTTCGAAAGCGTTAGCAATCCTAAATGCGCTAAACAATGAATGACCTTTTGCCGGGAATAACCACGACAAAAATTCCAAGTATAGCGAAATAAATGTATCTCCGGTATGAACAGCAGGAGGTAAATTGGCAATCAAAGCTGCCGCGACTCCTGGCCAAACTTTTTGCACTCACATGGGAAGAAGCCTTGTAAATCAGAGCCGGTAAGAACAGAGCACATGCGCGTATGAGTATGCGTATGCGAAGTTCAGCCGGGAGGAACGTGAACCAGACACAGTAAATATGGCACATATTGCGCTTTACCCCATAACCCAAGCAATTTTCCTTTAGGAGAGCCGCATTCAACTTGATGGCATATTTAGCGAGTGGGACGCCCCATTCACTATTCTTTATGATCGCATGACATCTTTCTCAGGCCCAAAGAAAACCGGCCAAGGGAGCCGGTGAAGTAGAAGCCCTTATTTCCAAAAAACGAAATCAAACCCTTAGCACCGGTGGCAGGTTGCAGTTCCTTTAGTGTTTCAATTGTGAAGCGAAGCTGGACTCAACGACGTCGTCTTACACATACCGCTTGGCATGACGTGAAATGGCGTAAGTCAAAATGCTTAAGGAATAAACAACTTAACTTACCGAATGTGCTGGATACGCAGAAACAACGTAAGGTCCATGGGCAGCCGTGAAATTTTGCAGGTCGATGAGCTGAGGGGACCATCAAGCACTCAAGGAACAGGGTTTTGTGGGAGACCCAGATAACTGAAAAGAAGCAAAATCAGTTTTTAACGCCCACAGCAAGTGGTAGGTAAGTGGGTTGTTAACGAAGAAAAGATCGTTGAAGGCAATCCAAAAGTTCCAAACCTCCACGCTTGACGCAACACAACGGCCAGAACATGCCAACTGGTCAGTTCGGTCGGCAGTTTGGCCAATTAGTCTTTCTTATCGACTTGGATTCCAGGTGAAAGAACTAATGGATAAAAAGCAAAGATTGTCACGAACTTCGGGCAAGGGCAGTTTCAAAAACCCTGAAAAGAAATGTTGAAACAAAGAGCACCATTTGCAAATCAATTACATTTAATCTGCCACATCCTTCGGGAAAATTTAGGACTTCATCGTAGGTTGGCCAGGGACTTCCTTCGTCTCCATTTGTACAATCGCCTCGGACCTGGAGAGTTCCAGTGCTGCGTCCGTTCTACAGGGTAGTTTATCACATACTATTCAATCAGACATTCTGTCTGTGTGGTGCATATCGTGCGTTGTCTCATGGGCGCCAAACAACACCGCCTTAGGTCCCATAGCTCTGTATGTTGCTCGAGTTTAGTGAGTGAAATATGGTGCCCAAAGTATCTTTCCTCCCCAGTCCGTAATATCCAGAACCTCAATACGGAAATTTTCCGCACTAGGCACCGAAGGTACCCCTCTTTAGAAGCAGTGTTTCCTCTGAATGGCGAGGCAGAAAAACCCGTTTCCCAAGATTGCATTTGACTGTGTCTTTTGTAATCCTTATTCCCACTGCTTTAGGCCTGGCAACTTCGAACCTACCCGCAGGAGACCTATCACGATCCAACATTCTTGCTTAGGATCCATGAAATTCTGTTGAAAAAGCAGAGGCCGAATGAGAATTGTTTTGTATTATCCACTCAGGTTAAGCGAGGCCCATTTTAAATACGCCCACAGGTGACAAACCAGGTACTCATCCCCGATAACTATGCACCTATATGGTTCTTTGCCGTGTAAATTAGTGCATGCTACAAACGCTTGACCAATCTATTCACAACAGTAGAGTAATATTGCGATCACCGGAGGTTTGGAATACCAGGAAAGTAGAACTTTCTTTTCTTGGTGTGGTGGTTCAACGGAATATAGAACTACGGATTCTCCTGTTGTGAACTCCTCGACGCGCGGTAATACGTGCTACGGACGTCCTGTTTGGCCATTATCTACTCCATCCGGTCTGTGAATTACATCTGAAGGGATCCCCGACCGGACAAAAAAGACTACCTGCGATATTACATTGGTTTTGCTCTCCCTGCGGATTCCACTGGCAAACCCAAAACATCCCGCTGCTCACAGAATTGCACATCCAAGACCAATTACCTCAATCACGAGGTCCGTCACGGGGCTGTCCAGAAACTGAGGTACCTCGGTGCAGTGATGGCACGGCACTGTCATACCCAGTTTGACAGCATACCCGCAACTCTGCAACTCCTACTTTGACTGCGCCCTCTTACCCACCCGTTCCTTTACTTGCAACCATGAACAAAGTATTCATCTTGCCCCAGCCGCCTCCGGGAGATGTTCATTCCAACCTGCTGAACCTTCCACTGGATCTAAATATCTCTGTGACTGTTATTATATACTCCTCACTTAGTCGGTCATTTTACGTGCAGTTCGCATTCCCTCTTGTGCGTTTGCATGAACTCCTCCTCCCAAAGAACTTTTACACCCGACTCTGCTCCAGCAGCAACACTAGAGAGTCACTCCAGTTTCACTGCACACTGTGATTCTGAGTTTCCTACTACCATTTATCTGTGCTGCAAATTCCCCAACTACACCATCCCCACTTACGCTTTTCTTGACCCTGGCCATACGCCCAACAGCCCAAGGCCACGAAGCCTCAGTGACGGTTCTAGGCTTTAGTTGAAATTGGCCGACCAGATCGTGGCAGTTCTGCTGCCTCTCCAGATCCCTTATTCTGGTTCCACATTTTCTGCAGTTTGAAGTTATTTACCACGTACCAGGCAGGAAGCCTCTTGCTATGCCCTCCCTCGTATTGCCTTGGCCCGCCACTTTCAAATCTTTGCGATCATATCTTGTCTTGTCTGATATGTTCCCCATAAGAAAGAAAGAGCCCTTGTAATTTTGGTTCCTACCCATACCGCCTCAGGCGTGACCAAGTCTACTTCAGATAATGCCTACCGTTTATATCACCTCCCCTTTTCAAAGAAATTCTCAGCACCCACAAACCCCACCAGTCATGCTTTTATTCTGACTGTAAGATTATGCTCATGCCTGAAGGTATGCCACCCACTAGTTGGGAATAAACGTTATCAGTATTATTATAAAACTGAGTGCAAATGACCGTTGAATGCATCTACTCCAGAATAGTCTGACCATTTTTACAGCCTCAGCTCTAAAAGTTCCGCCTTACCCACTCATTGTTCTTCGTAGTCCTTCCTTCCATATCGTGACCAGCAAATTTTGATGCTTGCGTCGTGCACATAAGCCCTTGGTTTGAGCCTCACTTTGAGCATGTGCACATTAAACATCAATCCACTGCCGCATAGTGTCCGACTTTAGATTTGCAGCCCTTCTCAAGAATATAGGGACACCTTCCTCGATCAGAGAATACTGAGTTGCTAGGATCACACACAAATACCACTGAATTAATTATAAACACACGGGAGCAAGGCGACTGCCTCAGCTTTCTTAGTCGCTAGGACAAGTAGTTTGCTTTGTCCAATGTGTAATTCTTCACATGAAATGCAGAAGTGACATTTCCCCTAACTTTTTGGCGTCATTCAAAGGCACTGCCAACTGGAAATGTCACGGAAATGAGCATTCAAGCGGTCTTTAATTGTTGCCTGGTGTCATCGCTAACAAAGATGTAGCGTAAGTGTTCCCTCGGGCTCGCTACTCCCAACGAGGCAAAGGTGTTCTCGTATTGAAGCGTATGTAAACACGTGCGAAGCCTAATTCCATACCCTTGCCTTTTATGGTTATGCTGAAAGGTGAAGAACGATGCAGCTAAACCACCTTTCAAAATTCAGGAGGTCCGCTCAAACATCTATAGAAAGGAGCGGAACTAAACACCTCCGGGCAATCGGTGGAGTCGATAAACCGAAAGCCAAAAACAATCTTTGTGACCACGAGTTCAACATGTTCAACGTAGTAGTAGTCCTTCTCCAATCTATCATGAACTACGTGGCTCGTCCACTGCGGCAACTTTTCAAAGTGTACCACACATAGCAACTTAAAATTCGTGCGTGTGGATCAAGGTAAGGAACGTTTGACTACCTTCATAGTGATGTGCTACTTATGTGCCGTTTCCTCGTAATGAGTGAGAAATACCTGAGGCGGGCAACCGGATAACCACATCCTTTTTCTTATCACAGCTGGATATCATTTGACCTATTTATTGCGTTGTACCAAGTGTACATTTCCACGTTTGAAAAACATGACCACTGCTGCTGCCTGAGACGCAGAATGCCGAATACCACGTGTTGCAGTAAAACATCTGAACAGTGTAAATGCGAAACACGGACCGTGATCGGCTGGTTAGGCAGCAGGGCATCCCGCACTACGCGACCCAGGTTCCCACAGATGCTTCGTCTGCAGTTTCTGGTGGAGCGTGTGTTGGGAATCGCCTCTGCTCAACGAGCAAATCGATCGTTGCACGTCATTAAATAGATTAGCCTCTTCTAAGTGGTGAGTGTCTAACCATATCAATGTGGTTATGGTTAAACCAGACGTTGGGCATTCCCAAGGTGTCCAAAGAGCTTGCTGTATGTCGATGAACTTTGAGGCTTTTGCAGGCTAAGCAGCTGCGGGCACACCAGTGGGGTTGACTTTTGGTCAAAAAAAGCGTTGATGACCAAACGGATGAATTGGCGGATGCTAGGGTGTTTGGGGCGTACGGGACCTCAACTGCCGTATCGCATGCCACTGGCTACCACCGTACACAGGGATGTCAGCGGCGTAACACGGAAAATGGTACCTGCATTGTCCGAATGAAGCATACAATGCAAGCTAAAGAGCATAAGCGACAGTCTGTCGATTTCTGTCAGGTCACGCCTCTATCGCGGCTGCCCGTTTGAGGTCACTTAGGAACTGACAATTACCGTTACTGATGTGTGAGAAGGCACACGTGCCGGTATTATCAGAGCCGGAGATGTACCTGATGTTACTGGAAAACTGAAAGTTTGAGTTCAGAAACATCTCCCGAGGAGAGAAATCGTGACTTTTGGAGGAGCATTAATACACGATAGGCTCGTGATCGGTGAATATTGTGGGGGACCTGTTCTCAACAGCATGTTTGAGACATCGAATGGACAGGCAGATGGCAATGAGTCTGTGGTTAAACTCGCTGCTGTGTAGTTCAGCCCCTGAAAAACCCCAAGAATGCCAGTTGATGCCAGGTGTGGTTGAGGCGCCTCCGAAGAACACCCAAGGCAACATCCGAAGTGACAAAGGCGATGCAAAGCGGCGCTGATGAATCTTGGTAACCAAGCGGCGATACCTAGGCGGTGGTTTCTTTAGCTGCGTTGAGGACAGTTATGTCAGCGTCATTGACCGAGAACGCCTTCAATTTTTCTCAAAAAAATTTCGTTAGGGAGTGCGTACCGTGTTTGCAGCGAGTTATCAACCAATGGTAGTGGTTTACCAGGTCCCACTCTTCCCCGAATAACCCAACAATTTCCAGCTCAAAGGAGTGTCATACGTAAGGAATATAGCAGTTTGTCAATCTTGTCGACAGAGGCGGTAGAAAATCCGGTTAGAGCATGTAATATGCATGTATGCCGCTAAGTCTCTGCTAAGCTACCACGAATTAGAGGTTAGGGCAGAGCTACTCCAAACAATACACTCAAGTTTGATACTCACAACTCCAGCGTGGGTTCTGCGGATAGTTTCATCAGATCATCTCCGAGGGGAAGTTCGCGACTGGGTCATCCTTGCAGTATGATTGTCTTGAGCTTCTCGAGGGCATGGAACACACGGTTGGCAGCGATAATCTCTCCGGCCAAGTTGCCCCAGACACCCCTGTTAATTCAAATATATAAACCACGAGCTGCTCAGTTTAATGCATTGAAGTGCGGAAATAAGGGATGAAATCGCGTCAGGCAGATGCAGCCGATGGAAATTTAGTAAAAAGCCTCCAAATTGAGTTTCGTGTGTTGCAGTCGGGAGCCGCCGATAGTAGTTACGATCGTTCCAATATTGCCTCCCTCCCAAACGGAATGCCGCAGTACCAGTGAAGACCCAGCCCAGCTTATGCTTTCTCTAGTCTTTTTTCACCAATTTGCGAAGAATCCTGTCGTTTCCACTCGAATTTTTCGTAAACCCAACTACGGTTGGTCCATTGAATCCCCTAGTTCCTATGTACTTCAGGTCTAGAGAAGAGTGCGCTAATCGCGGTGTCCTTCAGCGCTCACTAAGTACTTGAATTTACCTAACGTGCCAAATCTTGAGTCCAGCAGCCAAGTCTATACCATGCCAAGTGCCACAGACTTAAAATCTCGTGGGATCAACCATGAGATCATATGGAATCTTTCTTGGTCGGTTGAGTTCCTTTGCCACTGATGATCACCCAGTTCCACGTTTCGGTGTACCTACTATTGAGGTCCCTGATACGGAACTTGAAGTCACGCGTAGGCTTGACAATCCTGAATATCAAAAGGGAGAAGTAACTTCAAAAGTACTCGAAACTGTTTACCAAATTGGGCACAATCACACAATAAACCACAATTGTCCACGTTTGTAGTGACAGAAAATGTGCAAGTCTGTCATTGACTGGCACAGCGCAGTGTCAAGTCCGCAAGTCAGACAACGGTGAGTGAAATGTAGGTTCGGTAGTGTGGGTTGCGGCATCCCTTCCGAGGCATTGCAGTCACATGGAAACCACGAGAGAACAAGTTAAGGCAGGCCCAGCAGATAGGACACGAACAAGCATGGGTAAGTGGGTCAGCGACAAATGTTCGCAGACCTACACACACGCTAGTATGCCGATGAAGGACGGGGCGGCCTTTGTGGCAAGGCGAATGGTGGGTAAGGATGAGACAGAAAAGTGGAGATCAAAAGTACACGGTCCTAGTAATCAAGTAAATGTGGAATTATCAAGGTGTCAAGTAAGTTTCGGCACCTATATTAGTTTTCATTCACATAACGACAGCAGTTGGCCATGCAACGTTCTGAAACTGAATAAAGCAAAACAAAATCGTATGATCCACAGGATAATACGTAAAAGCATCATTCGGATGCCACAGTAACCAAGTTTTATGGCTTTAAATCAATTGCTTCAATTTAGAAGGGATAGTCACACGGCCAGTAAATAGGGTATTGTGACAGAACGGGCTTCGGATAGCGGGAAGTTGTATAACTGTGGGCTGCTAACACTGAAAGCGCATTTAGCTCGTTATCGGCCCACGCACCGATTCAGTTATCTTAACTTCAATTTTCGAATGAAGGATCGAAATAATACAAGACAGACTTCGCATACCACACCTTCACCAACTCTGAAATCCACGCCCTCGGCAACTAGTATACGAATGTGTTTTGATCAGAGTATTAAGCCCTGTAACGAACACAAGCTTCAGTTCATGCACGTTCCGGGTGGACTATTTGCTTCCTCTGGTTTTTATGCAATGTGACCATTTACTTGTCGATCGATTTGGTACTACCAACTCTGGGTGTTTCAAATTAACTTACACGCATGCGCTACGGCCCAGACAAATGGCCTTTCAAATCATGACGCGGAATACTGCACACAACCACTTCTATTTTCTCTCCCTCGGAACTACTCAATAAGCGGTTTCAATAACACTGGACAAAGAAGCTACCCACAGTTTGCATTATTTCCAAGTCAATAAGTATCACAACTCTGCTGCGTCAGCCTAAAGGTGTTTGATTCCCTCAGCAGCCGCTCGTTCTAGGGGTAACAAACATGGAACCCGAACATTATTCTTAACTGGACACACTCCAGAGTACATCCCGTCTGGACGACTCGTTCGGTTCCACGAGCGAACGCCGAAGTCTATGTTTATTTTGTGATGGGGTAGGTTGGTCCTGCCATTTCTTATCCTGCTGTACGGTTTACCAAGTGAACCCATTTAAGTTGTGGACATGGCCGCCTAGTCGACTAAACCATTGTGCATCGAGGAAACTTTTGTTATCCATCGATCACAAAAGTCAACCGATTGAAATAAAGATCAACCCCGGTAGGTGACAAAGTATGCGACGCACTTATGAACTTCCTCGTTCTGGAGTGTGAAGAAAACCGATCAAGTCGGGAACATGAGAAAGTCTGGGAAATCATGAGAATGTATCAAAATTCTACGAGGCTACCAAGGGCAGATAGGTGGACAACCAAGCCCCGAGTACGTTCTGAAGCACGTGGACCCAAGTATAAACATAGCGGCTGCTACGAATACGGTCGGACCAAAACAAGAAAGCAGGTGATATAGGTTGAACCAAAATGAATCTTCAGTATCCATCTTGATGGAAAGAATAAACCCGAACTTAAAAAGTTATGCAGGATCTAGCAGACAAAAGCGCGAAATCAAATAGGAAGCAACATCAAGTTTCTGCAACTCCTGTGGAAACCAAGGAATTGTGTAGTAATTGAGTTCAGCACCTTTATCAGTACAACCACACGAACTAGAAATTCAAAATTCAGCACGGCGTTAACAAGTAGCACGTATGTGTTCAAATTGATGTGTATACAGCACTTGGAATATTAGAACAAGAGAATGATGAATACAGCATCAATCATGTTCATTACAAATTGATAGATGACAAAACAAGGCGAAGATCCCATAGTAATAATAATAAAGTTTATTCCCAACTTGTGGGTGGCATGCCGTCAGGCATGATCATAAGGTAACAGTGTACCCGGGCTTCGGCTATAGCAGGAAATTCTAACCGGACTGAGAAAAAGCGATGGGGTGGATATTCAATATCTCCCGTTGGTACAAAACAACCTAACCGACTTTTAAAAAAAGCCCTCGGAGTTTGGAACCACTACTTTGACACACTGTTCAGTCTGCAGGTAAAGATTGATTTCAGCTACTTGACCCAACTACCCCAATTCAGAATGAGGTAAAACTGGCTTATCTACCTACGGCAGCGGAACTACGAAGGGCCATGTGGCAGTTGTAAGACAGTGGAGCAGTAAGCAAGGTCGACTTGCTGTTGGAGCCATTCAAACTGGAGGTCCGACAATGCAAATCAGACTTCTGTAACGCATGTGTACACGTTGTGGGGTAAGAGATATTCCACAATGTGCATAGGATATGACGACAATAGTTTTGCATAGGGGAAAAGGAAGGCGGCAAAAAACGCGCAACTTCGACGAAGCCTTCTTTTCGAAAAGAACGATATCTTGGTTCGGTTACTTATCAGTCTGCCAGCCGCGGAATTCTCGGAGGAGAGAACTCCTGAAGATCAGTGCGGATTTCAGAGTCGACAGGTTATGACCAGTTTATTTACTGCAAGGTAAACGTTGTGAAGGGAACCAGCAAATTAACAGTCTTCCAATTAGGCAAAGAAGCATTGTTGCTCGTCCTACGACAGCTTGATCGCCTGAACAAAGGTGTCAACTCCATCAAAACTAGGCTGAAAGATCGGGTGCGCAACTACTACTTCTACGTTTGAACTATACATGGTGGTGGAGCAAGTGTGTCCCTGTACCAGCTCGGTCCGACGTGTACCAAACGTCCAAGGCCTTGCGCAACCACGAGTTTGGGATACATCAATATCGACCGAATGACTGCTTATTCGCCCCCAAAACGTGGACGCGTGTCTTCAGTGTCCACATTTGTTACTCAAGAATGACTGGGATTCGTTTTCGCTTTCTGAAGCGGGCCTGCCATGAAGGTACCCTACAATCTGAAAAACTCTATTATTATTGACAACAGCTGAAGCCTTCGGTTCAGCTTTATCTCACTTTGAACTGAATTTTCTAAAATACCAGTGTAAGGAGGGAAACCCTTCGCTGCGGAGTTGTTTATTAGAAAACGCCAACTAAACAGTTCCAGACTATTGGACAGGAAGGTTAAACTCTCATTTGCATGTTGTTTTTAAAAACGGAATATCCATCTTCTTCTCGAACGCGTCTTCTTGAACTCTCCTGGATATTCATTGACTATCGCACAATTGCAAGCAAAAACTGTAAAGTAGTTCCACAAATTCCGTAATAAATCCCACCTTCCATTAGATCAAGGCGAAGTTACGAGAACACACATACTACTCGCATGCGTCATCAGTAGTACCCACCGTTACACCAGTATTCAATCAGCAGGTACCTGGAGTCCAGCACAAAATCACCAAGCATTGAATTTACTCGTTGTGAGACGGCGTACTGTACGGATTCCCGGTACCTGGATATCACGCTGTCCGCAGAGCTGGCGACTGACAGTGAACTCAGCTCAAGAACTGTGGAGGCCAGCGCGCTAGTCGGACGCCCTCAGTAAGTCGTCTGACCAATCATCAGTTGCGCGTAGGTAGTGTGCGTTAGCCACGACATGTTCGGGTCCCTGACCAACTTCGCTTGCAATATCTGCGAAAGCCTTTGTATCGAATGGACAGATCGAGGTAACAGAAAACAGAACTCTCCTGGATATTCATTGATAATAACGCAATTGTAAACGAAAACTGCAAAGCAGTTCCACATACTCCACAATAAATCGTACCTTCCATCAGATTAAGGCGGAGTTACGAGAAAACACATACTACCCGAATGCCTCATCAGTCGTATCCACTGTTACAGAAAACAAGATCCCTCAAAGGTCGAATGCCATTGGTAGTAGATACTGATGCAATTGAAACGGGTGGCCAAAACTCGTATCTCGAAGCGAGTTACTTACGGTCAGCTGGAAAATAAAGTTCAAACACGAAAACGCCCGGAATTCGCTACTGGGATAGTCTAGGCAACCGTGCCTATGGCAATCGATCATAGAGTAAAACTGATTACACACTTGCGCCTCATAAGCACTCAGGTCTCGAGTGAATTCGAGGATTCGTTCGAAGTTACTGCAGCGCAGTCTCTACTGTTCATTTTTTTCTAACTTATCGATTAATAGTTTCACATGCCATACGAAATGATGAAACTGGTTTTTTTGACTGAAGTCGATCGTAGGGATACTGATGACCTTAGTTTAGCTCCGACTGATCACAAACGTGGAGACGAGATAAGCCCTTTCGGCGACCAACATTCAGAAGAGACGCCTGCCTCTCCAGTATTTGCTGTTTCATGCATTAGCAGCGAAGTTTGCGGTGAGATATGCCCAAGGACCTATAGTTCCGCTTCTCGCTTATTACCTAGGCGGAATTTTCTCACGTAACGTTGCCTCGCGACTTATTCGGAGACCATTTAGTTTTTATCACGCCTTACTGTCAAAACCCAGCAAGTGTCTCGAGTTTGAATCATTCATCGACTGAGTTCCTATGTGTTGTGAGGCAACCAAACTTCAGGATGCGACCTGGTGCTGATGACGCTTGTCAGCCCTGAAATTATACAAGAGAATGCAGTAATGGCTGCACACGTTTTTCCGGACGGCCAACATTAGGTGGGAAAATGAAGTGAGACTCCTATTTGCTACTAACGACATTAACCAAGCGTTTTGCAGACGAACGTTCTGAATCAAACCCTGTTTATTTTAGTGATGACCTAACAGAGATTCCATTCAGTATAATAAGCCTCAACAACAAATCCAGTAGTCGCTTAAAATCTCATACCGAAGCATGAGCAAGAAGCCGGGTGTCCACATCTCAACCATCCCAATAGGAAATTCACGTGCCGTTCCAGTTGTTGAAATCCGTGTTTCCCCAACGATAGCGGTACACTTCGATCAGAGTACTCAGTTGTCTCGATAGCCATAGAGCGGTAACACATTTAAGGACGCCAGGCATCTGGGTCAGATCTAGATATCAGTAGCTCAAATGTACTATCTAAATATGAGCAATTTAGGAGTCAGTGAGGGCTAGCAAACTGAACGGACTGTCATGGTAACGTTATATTATGATGAGACTGTGTATATAAGGCGTGGAAAAGATTTGGTTCCTTATCACAGAGTATACCATGTATCATTCCGCTAGGTGATGATCGAGTAAGCGATTCACCAATGCGACATATCACCAAACACCAGTGTTTCAGCAATGCACAGAATACGACATCAGGAAAGTCGGAAGACATCTTGAACTATGAATAATGAAAATAAGGTAATTAGGATCGCAGTGCCACCAAAGCCGGGGGAAACGCAGAATCAACAGTGTCAGCTTGTAGAAGTTTGAGGTTCCACACGTGAGTCACTTCGATAGCGTAGAACCAATATAGCCTCATTGAGGTAGTAGAAAGATTGCGTGAAATCGCCTTCACACAAATACGGCACTCGTGTCCATCGGAGAACTTCGAATTTAGCTGGCTTCAGCACTCTGTTTACAAGGCTGTTCAACTGAACTTCCCAGATGTGGCTATCAGATACTTCGAGCACCTCAGAGGGAGATTTGTCCGCGTTGACTGAAAAAAGAATATACTGAATTAAGATGAATGGTATAAGAGATGGGACACCGGCACACACACATTCAAATATACTACGGATCGTACTGTAAAGTCAGAAATTTTCTCAATTAAACGAAGGCTGCTATATTCATAGACATCCATATTTCTAACTATCACAACCCCCAACGCGTTTATGGCAATGTAACATCCATTTTTTTTACGTAAAGTCAAGCCCCTGTTGGAAGAGTGTCTCTGATACCATAAGTCGGTAGAGTGTTCAACACTTATCTCCAATTCGTCGTGGGTGCGTGAAAGAATAGACAGCACAGACTGGAAGCTAGTACGGGCTTATAGCCAAACTGTTCATCTGGAACTGTTGATGGTAGTCGCACTTTAGTGGGTCTTCCAGCAAAGATGAACTGTCTTTATTTTTCTCATCCTTTATGTACCCGTAGTTAACTGCATAGCAAGCGGCCACAAGGGTCCCGAGAACGGGATTACGGTATGCATGGTGATCAGAATTGTCTTTTACATTGAGAAGACTTGAAGCAAATAACAAAGGGGACAGACTGTGACTTCACAAAAGCTTATCAACGCGACTCGTCTTCCAGGAGAGAGTCCAAGTGGCCATTCTCACCGGAGGTTGGCTGATGAAAAGTAAAAAGCAAATCAATTGTGGGCCCAGTTGGATCAGGTGGCCATCAGTCACTGGTAAAGAGCCACAATTCAATACTGCCGTTCCTCCTGGGGCACACAACTTGATTCCGATCGGCCCACCTGACAGTTCGCTTCCCTTCAGTCCCCCGCAACTCAGCAAGAAACATACCAATCCACCATCTCTAAAGAACTACTATAGCTCGGCAGTATCAATCTGAGATAGCTCAAATACTCTCTACAATGAACCAACACTGTACTGGCAGCGAGCACGTGGATGAAGCATGGCAAAATGTGAAAGGCGGCGTTCACTGCTGTCTGTCAGAACCCGACAATCTCCGAGACGATCAAGTGACCACTGGAAATCGTCGAGATCGCTCGAACTGACTGATGTCATGAAATCTATACCAGCAACGGGTATGACAGCGCACGTAAATCCATAAAAGGTCAAAAAATGAAGAGCCTAAGGAAAGACTGAGAGCTTCGGTGAACATCGAGAGCCTAGGAGATGGAAAAAGCTACTGCTGCCATAAACAGCCGTGTCCTATACTAATTGATACGACCTACTGGCTATAAGAAAGCAATGGTCAGTGAAGCGATAAGTGGAAAAGGTGGCCCATTAATTTACTCGCAAAAACGCCAAGTGAAAAGATGAGCCCAACATTTCGAAGAACAGTTTAGCTAGTCTCCTGCAACACAGCCTCTGGAAACAGTGCATACGGGCGAATGGAATGTAAAATTTAATAGCCCGCCAGAAGAAAGGAAATACGAAGTATTCGTACTGAAACGTAAGAAGGCACCAGGACGGGACGGTCAGTATCCAGCCCTCTTCAAAGACGGCAGAAAAGCCCTGGTGACCCATCTGACAAAACTCAGTGATGAGATATGGAGTGAACAGAAAGTGCCTGCAGAATGGGGCACATCGACGGCTATCCTTAACTTCAAAAAGTGTACGCGAGCACTGTGCGAAAAACACTGTAACATTAGCCTAGTAGTTCCGGCATCGAAGTTGCTCACCGGTCTTATCCTTCAGAGGTTGACTGAATACAGGGACAGGCAGATCCGTGAAAACCAAGTTGGATTCCGTCCTGCAAGATACTGCACAGATAACACTTTCACCCTCCGACATATTCCGGAGCAGTGACGTTGCTTTCAGTAACCAACAACGGTGGTCGTCCTTGACTCGGAAACTTTCTTTGACTCCGTGGACCGTCGGCCACTACGGCAATCCTATGGAGCAAAGGCGTCTCCCATAAATATTGACCCTCCTTAGGGTGCTGTATGCTTGAAGGTCTACGGGAAGCTCTCGCCTAAGTTTACCACATCAAATGGTGTCAGGCGAGGCAGTACTTTCACATTTTCTGTCCAAATTCGTCACTGATATGATTAGGGAGCACTCACTACCAGCCTGTAATGTTTGTGGGGTCGAAATGCTCCCAGAGCGTTCCCCCACAGATGTCGAATATGCAGACGATAAAGCTCTTCTTGGATATGACGCTACTCTAATGCAGACAATATTAAATAATCTAAATAATTCTGTCTCACAGTTTGGCATGCAATTCACACCTGTAAAGTGTAAAGTGCCGCTGCAAAACTGGGTGGGCTCGAACCCTAACCTCATGCTTGCAGATGGGCTGATTGAGGTAGTAGACAAATTTGTCTACCTGGGTAGCTGTATCAGTCCCGGTGGTCTCGCGAAAGATTATATTTCCATTTGGATTGGAAAGGTCAGAACAGCCATCGTAAACCTGCATCACCTGTGGCACAGGCGTGACATCAGCTTATTCGTCAAAGGTCGAGTTTGGAATGTTGCGGTGCGCTCCATATTATTATAAGGGTCAGGAACCTGGATGCTGCGTGCTGAGGATCTTAGAAAACTTTCGGTGTTTGATTATCGATTTCTTCGGAGCATTTCCAAAGTCAGGTGGGAACACCGGATTAGTAATGCTGAAGTACGTCGAATGGTTTTTGGTAGAAGGAACTCGTCCATGATTAATGAACTGATCACATTCCATAGGTTGCGTTGGCTTGGTCACATGCTCCGTATGCCAGTCGACCGGATTCCTCGAACAGCCCTTTCCGTCCAACCATGCGGAGGGTGGAAGCGAGCCAGGGGAGATCAAACAATGACATGACAGAGAAGTATAAAAGACATTACCAGCAAACTCAGGTGCGCTGGTCATTGCCGTCTTCCTGGATGGGGACCCCGAGACGGGCCACATCAATAGTTAGAGACATTGTCAGACATGGCCCAGTCGCGTCCTCAATAGCGCTCATGTATCCAAGCTTTCGATGCATAGCTCCCTGTCGATCTTCCCTGTGAAAAGTCCGATGACACCCCTCTATTTACGCATCAACTATATCAGCTAGCACCTCCAATGTTTAGCTATCTACCCTACCTGCGCAAATCATGGGCGATCGACACTGTGGCAGCTATAACTACTGTACGGCAAGCACGCGGTTTTTACAGACAATGAAGATGAACAGTATCGATGTCAATCGATTGCAGTAGCTACCGGCTTTGTTCAGATGGTCCGATCGAGCGTTTGAAAGTGTGGGCATCTTGAAGTGCGTGCATGAGGCTAGCATTAGGCGCACTGCCTTCCTTATTTTGTTCCTCATCACAACTCAGAGCATTGCTTAATTATAAAACAATCATAGTCGTACAAAAGCGGAGCGCTAGGGTTCAACACGCGTTGTGGTTGATGATCGGCTCCTTAACCTCACCCATAAATTTGCTGAGGTATTACCGAAGGGTCTCAGATCAGATGCTTGGGATCAGAGTACTTGTGGGTAGCCCTATCTGTTCCACATTTTACAGGACAGTCCGAATTCTCCGTATAAATGCCCGCTATCTTATCTTACTAAGTGGTTTACAGAAGAACTCCGGTTTGTAGTTCTGGCTCTCCGCTCAGTTATAGTGGCACAGAAAATTAACGCTGACTGTTATGCTAGTGACACCTTGCGGTGGCAGACGTTGAGTATGGGTAAGGATAATCAATGTCAATAGTTCTGCTTGTATTGTCTACCTTTTAAATGCCCTTACGAAGCTGATGGTATATTACCCATGGTGGGGAGTACGTTATCATCGGCGACTGGAACCCCCATACTACACGGTTACATAGGTTGCAGCTGATGACGATAGACTCACACAGACACAACTAATATAAGGTGGTCGCACAAGACAAGGATGGCTGGACAACATCGACGTACGTGCTCAGCCACGATCCGCCTCTTGTACTATAAACCTTGTTATAACAATGCCCATTAGAATACAAACCATCATATGATACAGTCCTGCTCTAGCACTAATCTCACTGTGGTATACCGACACGACTTGGAAAGGCTACATGATTCAAAAGCATCCTGGTTTGGGCACTCGTGGTCATCCTTGTGTGGCCGGAAACCCTGTAAGACGTGGTACACAATCGCCCTCGTTTTAAAGTATGCCATAAATTCTTGACCAAACTATCGAGTACATGCTGTGTCCTGTGTTCCATCAGATCAGGGGGGACCAGTGAAGAACATAAAAGCTATTATCCCGATGCTACCTTGCCCTGAGAAAGCCCAGATTAGCGTAGCTCAGCTGGAAAAGGTTAAGGCACCTTGTTTTCTGTCTCTTATTCTAGGATCCTAAAGGTTTCTTCGATTAGGCTCACAACCTCCGAATTTCTATGAACCTCTTGTGCGCGGATAATGAAGAACTAATATTGGAAATGGAGGGGACTCATGACAATCCGCTTACTAAGCTACCAGGAGTATTCAGCCCAAGTCATACTATGCACTTGAAAATGATTCAATGCGCCAGTTCACAGAGGATCAAAATCACCCAGTGCCCTACGTGAACTCCATAATTAAACAATGACACTATGGAGGAACACGAAAAACTTGGTCAAATCCATTGCTCCAGTCTTAACACGCTTGTCTGTTCAAACAGGATGATTCCAGTGCATCCAAAATGCACTGGCGGCGTAGCGGATTTGCATGAAAGGCAGCATTGAAGATATGCGCTGCTGATCAGTTCTGACGGGAACGATATCCTCTATTTCCTAATTTGACGTTAGCTTACCAGAATAAACATGAGAGAACAGGCGGAAGGCTGCGAATAGACAATCCGCATGAAAGGTGGATCTCATATTTCCTTATAAACCGAAGCTTAGGGTAGTTAGCATGACTGCATTGCCCAGCAGCAATTACATCTACGAGCTACTTATGGTAGCAAATGACAAAAATGATACAATACTTGAGATTGTTGGCGTCCGAGAAAAGTAGTGGACTACACAAGTGTTCATTATTGGTGAGACAAGTCCAACGATTAGGATGATTACGCACAAAGGCAATGACAAAAACTCCTCTCTTACTGACCCAGTTTCCGAGCGTTCATTGAATCCCATGGTACAACCTAGGCACTAGCGGAGAACCAAATCACAAAAGTGGGGAAAAGCACCTGACTGCACAAACCGATCTTGCCAAAGCAAGCAGCAACATGGTGGCCACGGTACAAATAAACAAGAGAAAAGAGGAAAACGAGGGTCCGGGGGAATTTGCAGCAAACGCAAAACACGACACTTACACCAACTCAGTGCTGAAAGGCGAAACAAAAGAATAGGTGAGACAGTGGGATACAAAGGCCAAACTGTGCATAACAACCGAAAGGTAGACACCAGGCTGTCATGTGATCGTAGATAAGGACACCAAACAAAAGGGTTACAGTGGCCGGTATTAATGCAAAACTGGACGCCGGTCATAAAGCAGCACAAGACGACCAACCATTCAAGGACCAAAGTCATCAAAGGAACTCCGAATATAAATAATATCGCTTTTATTGTCTGTGAGTATAACAACTGGTACCTGTCGTCTTGCTCAGTTACTACCCGTAACAATGAAAAGAAAAGCAGTGCGTGGAACGATGTGTTTCCAGAACCCATCATTACCGGTTGGTGTCGTGCAGGACTAGAGTTCCACATAAACTGCAGTACAGGACGGCTACATTTCACACCAGCGTCGGTGATCAAAGGTCTGGACTTGTCAACATGAATGCAGTTATGGTCCGAAATACCCACCATGGGGAGAAAATATCGGGACGCCGAAATTCTTTCTGATAAACGGAATTTAAATAGACTTAAAATAAATAACCAACTCAACCAATAGGACGAGGGATGGACTAAAATTTGCTTATGAAGTTTGTAAATCGGATTAAAGGACACAAGGGGAACCTGCAAATATGACATATCTACCATGTGAAATATCTAGAAGGGAAGCATTGTATCGACCCCGGAATTAAAATCTGATCTGCATCTGAGGATGGCCCTTAGAGGATGCATAGATTTCCTTACGAGCTGTGTATGCGATTATTTTGTTTGTTACTGTGCCTGAGACAGTTCAGTCATTTATTTTTCCCAGCTACTGATGGCTGCTAAAGCCTCATCAAAATCTTATAGCGGTCAAATCATTAAGCATCCGAAAGGGAAGCTATTGCGCTATCAAGAACACACTGTTCAAACGCCGAGAAATCCACCCATGAGGTACTGAGGAAAACAACGTTCCGTTTGTATAAAGGAACCTTGAGAAGAAACGTCAGCAGAGCCTACTGAAGTGATCGACTTAGGATAACTGGATGACTCTCACAGTGCTACATAGACCGAATTCTTCTATTAAATACAACGGATTGAAACCAGTGATCCTAAGCTAGCTGCTGCAAAATCACAACTTCCCTTCGTCGCCAGTCCGTTCCAACGGAAAAAAACCTTGAAAACGTGTACCGTCTTGAGTTTACTGTATGCTGTTTACTGAATGCCCTCGTCACTCAATTCAATCACGTTGGTGGTTACCATTTCCCCGGTTGGGGACCTCAGGAAGTGACCAACAAGTGGTTGGTAACCCTAACAGATATGGCTGTGTCACGTAGCTACGCGCGGCGACCTTGCATCAGAGCTATCGCCTTCACTGCTTAGCTCAGTCCATGCCACGCTGAACGCACACGCTGAAGTCAGCGAGCTGACTGGGTCTCCGCACCCAACGCGTGGCTCTCACCCTCGATGAACGAAACTGCCGCAGCTGGAACCACTGCACTTCATTACACGGTTTGTGAGCTGGTTGTTATCAAAATTGCCCCTAAGATCAGTCTAGTTAAACTGATCACACGTTAGCTGAGTACCTCTGTTACAAACTTACGGACATTCTCGTAAGCCCTGTCATCCGGAGGATCATCTAGATTGTTACGGAAATTCAGGAATAACCATCAGATTGTTCACTAATAGTCAGATTCTAAACGAATTCGACATGCGTTAAATCAAACAAACCGAATGAATCACGTGACTTTTGATGGAAGGTACGATAATCCATTGGAGCAGAGAAAGGTAGGAAAGAAGAAAATGGACTTTTCAGTGCGATTCAGGGCGTAGTGAAGGACTAGTCGGATTGATTCCACTTGAGTTTATTGATAGGGACGCTTACTCTCAACGTATTGCTTCAGTGGTAGAACGATCCCGAGTACCAAGCGGCCCGTGTCCGGTTTGAGCACACGGCTGATCTGTTCGAGCATTGTCATAGGCGCATCACAACGATCAAGCACGTTTAAGCAGCTCACGACATCATAGCAAACCGATCCGGATTCTGGATCTTCGGGAACTTTAGACCAAGCGTCGACATCAATAACACTGAAGGCGAGTGGAACGAAGATGACATTTAGCATAATTTTGAAGCATACAGGCTCGATCACCTAAGCCAGTGGGTACCGAAATTTCCATCTGATCCGTCCGATGGAATACACAATACTCTTAATCAAGCATGATTTCAATTTCGATCCCTCCGAAAAGAGACTACCCTTGCCGAGGACTAAACTTTCCCTTTTTCCTTGGTGGTTTGTCTTCAGGGACTACTATATATAACCAGTGTTAAGCGGATAGATAGTCACTTTGGTAAATATCAGGCTGACAGTCATTCAGACATACTCAGGCTTGGAGATCTGTAGTCTGTTGGATGCACTTAAAAATCCCTTCATTATTCACCGGCTCGGAAATGTTTGTTTAAGCCTACAATTAAAGATAATGATTACATATTTTTGGGCAGGTAAGAGCCTCAGCACGCTTTTCAACATACATCATACCTTATTCGTTCTTATGATCATAATACCAACGTAGTGCAATTCTGGTAAGCTGTTGTACATTGGTTCCCATTTGCTGGTACACAGTGAACTCGTAAACGGCTTATCAGGATCTGTTCTGGACAAACAAGCTACATAATCAAGGCTGACAAACTAATGTTGCGTGGGTGAGACGCATCGCATCAAGAACAGTAGGGTGTATTTTGATAGCGGCACAATTTCGCTACGAACGGAAGGGCTTACACTCATCAAAAGCTAAGACCAATAAATCCACTGAATTGGGCGAGGATGTACGTGCACAGCATCATGAACAAACACCGTGACGTCTTCTCTCAGTCCATAAGGGTTCATTTGTAACCAACTTTCACGTGGCGGCGAAATTCGTTTCAACTAGCAAAAGGGTGTAAGGAGTTCAGGAAACTGAGATTGTATGCCTGTAAAATAATGCTGGAAACAGCTTCGTAAAACCCAGCGTTACGGCTCAAACAAACTAGGGTATAGGCCGATGTAACCATGTGGAATGAAACTCTACAAGACCAATTTCAAAGGTCTCACCAAGATTGTTTTTCACTCCACTCTATGTCCCCATGCCCGTCATTTGTTATTCAAAATTACACAATGTTAATACATACCATCCAATTTCTGAATACGTTGATAGTAATAATAAAACATCACAATATTGACTTATTTCTTAGTGTGTGGAAGGCACATCAATATTGATATGATCAGGTTATTACAATCGGAACAAGACACACAACAATAAGAAAGAGGAATAGCCCACAGGAAAGGATGACCAGTGATGGTAGACTACGATTGCTCAGCACTGACCTCTAAAAATGGAGCTGAACTATCACTAAAAGGAAAACGTGTTGGTTTTGGGCTGGGCGTTATAAAGCTGTTGTCAAAAGCGAGTGACATCGGACAGTTTCAGAAACAGTTTAAATTAGAAGTAGTAAAAAGTAGAGATAGAAAATAAAGTTCCTGATTTTGACATAAAAAGGAGGCTGATACTCCAGGAATGTGGAGCGTAGTGAAAGTTGACTCGCTGGTTCAAGATTTGGTGGAAAACCAGTGCTCAGGATCCTGAGAGTGGATGATGTGTCGCAATAGCAGTGAGAGTTAAAAAAACCGGACTCGTAAGGGTAACAGTGGGCCAGCGAAGATGAGATGAAGTGCGGGACAGTTGTCAAACCGACTATGACAAACGCCTTATCGTCCTTGCGCTGCCACACTTCGTTTGACTGATAGTCCCGTGCATGAACATTGTGGGTAGAGCCATTTGGGAATTGCAGTACAGTGCGACAGCCAGAGGTCGCTGAGTCCGCCAAAAAACGCAGAGGAACAGTCGGAACCAGTCCGGAATCATAGGAGCGTTCTGAAGTCACTGGGAAGGCACCGTAGGTGGCAGATCAAACAGCCCCACGGAAGGGTCTACTAGATTGGTTACGAGCGACGATAGCCGGAATGGGGCTTAGGATGCGCCTTCGGGTCATGATAAATCTGAGAGGTCCCTCCATTAGATATTATACGACCGTACAAAAGTTAGTCACATCCCGAAATACCCGGTTGTTGTGCAACCCGACCGTCAATGCTGGCGTGAGAGACGGCTGGAATAAGCCAGTACACAGCGCTCGAATACTGCCAGGAACAGGAGCAAGCGAGTATATATTAGAACACAAGTTCTTGTAAGTTAATTCTTCTCCCTACCCCCCCCCTAAGTTAATTCTTCTCCCTACCCCCCCCCTCCACACACACACGCTTAAAACGCAAGGACAAAACTTATTCGAGGGTTTTTGTAAACAACGAGAAAGTAGAAAACCCGTAATTTTATAATTGGTAAAAACGCGTTGGTCTCGGTATTTTGGGTGACAACTTACCGCAAGTACCCGAGGATCAGTCCGAAATCTCATCATCAGTCAGTGCCAGAAAAAGAATGGCATAGCACAATAAAGTTCAACTAAGACTCATGCAATAGGAAGAAGCCAGGAAATTCGGACGGTTAGGAGATCATTTTCGAAGCTGCGTGAACATAAACTGCGAATAATCTGCCATGATTAGGAAGCGTGCAACAAGCGCCCTTATCAGTGCTAACGTGTTGGATATAGCTGAAGAAATAATTCAAGCCACATAGTCAAAATATTCCAAGGACCATTTATGAACACTTACGTGAAACCACGTTCGGAAAGCCTCCACTGCATTGTATGAGACAATTCAGTTACGTAAACCTGCTCGAAATAAGGTGCCATTTTCGCGGTTACCATTCCATCACCAGCACCTAGAACGAAGTTTTCAAAACTAGGGTAAACAGAAACATGCTGAATATTCTGTAGCAGAGGAATGCGAGCGAATGTTCAAATTATATTCAAACTACTTAAAGGACGAAGAAAAAATGGATTAATCAACTACAATAATCTTTCAAAGAAACCAGACGAAGATACTGCTAGGCTGCCCAAGCAATGAATCAATAAATTTATTAGCTATAAACCGTGTACCATAGACAGTTTCGATCACCGGAAAGTGGGAGAGTGCGGGAGATACTGTCAAGCCTTGGAGGCGATGGCGCGTTCAGTTAGTTAGAGAACTGGGTAGCTACTCAGTGAAGTCGGTAACTTTGCACGAGCGCCACTGCCGCACGATTGGGCCATTTCTGCCAGTGACCTTAACACCTGATGAGTTGAGTCCCGAGGTACCCATCCAAGGAGGAGGCAGTTTGCTGGCAAGTGTTTTCATACTTCATTGCCAGGGCATACACCTCTCGGTCGGTTCCACTCAACACAGGGCTGGGCGAAAAGAGATATGCGATACAGACGGCCTTCTGGCATGCGGAGTATCTGTCCTAACCAGCGTGACCAATGAAGCGTGAGTAATTCACCTACCGCGGGAGAGCTTCTTCCTAGGACCATCTGACTTACCTCAGCCTACAGCGAAAGCATTCTGTATCCTCTGGGCCTTCGAAACCCACTGGCGTTCTCCATCATTCCTCAAGCTCTTGAGTATCCGGTGTTTGAGGGATCTGCATGCATCATCATAGTTCCTAGTTGCTCGTATGGTCTTCCTGGCAGCAATAAGACCTGGTGATTTTGACGATATCCAGTGTTCACTTAGTCGAGTCGGATGGCTCTCTCAGACATTTCTGAAAGCTGAGAGCATAGCTTCTTTAACCGGCTCCCATTCGACTTCCAAGCAATCTTCGTCATCCGCATGACTTTGTGTTTGCAGTGGCTTTCTAGCCAGGTCAGCTCCATACTCTTGAGCTACTGAAACTTGTCAAAGTCGATGAATGGAGTTGTTCTACTTTGGCACGCGAATTGATGACCGGGCCCAAACAATCGCATGATCAGAGTCAAGCTGTGTACCTCGGAAAGAAAAAAACTTTAATGGGGGCTCTCCATCCGTAACTGATAGCCACATGGTCCAATTGATTCCATGACTGTCTTGCGGTAGGTGGCCTCCAAATAACTCGACGTGAGCGTTTGTGTTGGAAGTTCCTACTGGCTGAGATTTTTGAAGCGCATTCGTCAGAAACTGACGATACAACAGGAGTTGAGCACCAGCAGTGAGAAGAACAGTTCAAATAGACGGAAACTTCCGTCGATAGAAAATTTCCACGCATATGTTATGGACAACTTACGTTGACGTTCATCTTTACAGGGCACTAACAAGTTAGAACAATCGCAAGGTGAAGAAAGAATATGCACTCACCCAAATCAAGCAATGAATGTAAACGATCCCCTGTCTTTATCTCCAGCAATGTGCCAAATTGCTGTGAGGAGTACACGAACATCGAGCCACGTCTGAGGAGCCTGTCATCAAAGAGTCAACAAAAGGACAACAATTGTGGGAAAATGGATGAAGTAGAGTCTGCAGTATACCCGGTTTGAAAAATGCTTCATGATTCCAATTGAAACTACGCTGTAGCTGACGACCGAATCTACTCTTGATCCTAAAAAAGCCATCAAGAGAATCACCAAAGTATGGGGAACCAAAGTACCCTATGCTGTGCCCAGTATGAGAAAAAAAAAGATAAAACCCTGCAGCGAATTAGGTCTTCACTACCGTGATTTTGCTGTCATCAGCACTTCCTGCATCAAGTTATGTCAAAATACAGTCAGCGAGTTGAATGGTCTGAAGTCTATCGAAACGAATGTTGCTGCAACGATTTGAATTTCGGATGTTTCGGACGTTCGGTGTTGCAGTCAGCACAGTGTAGCTTGTGAAACAGGACGTTGAGCTCCGCTCGGACAACCAATCGATCTGTTCAACGACTTGCCATCGCGTCATTCTTGTGATGCGCACCTCCGGGAAATCTCGCTGATTAACGATAGCGCAATCGGGTAAACGGAAGAGGGTATATTCAAACGGTGTTGCTCCCCATTGAAGAAAAGTCTCGTGTCAATGATGGCAAGTGAGTAGATAAGGAAATTCGAACAGGAAATCACTGTGATTGTTCACGGTATCGATGTCCTGATGTTCCAAAATGTTCGGATGACCAGTGCATTGAAATCTCCTGGTAATAGGTTGTCGTCTGTATCAGCCTCGGTGTAGAACGCGTCGTAGTTTCTTCTGATAAGCATAGCATCAGGGTATATGCACTGCTTGTGGTCGACAACTTGGTCCCGACTGCCTTTCATACAAACGGACATGTATATCTTTGGTTGCTGGATAACAGGTTCTGGTTGCTAAACCAGAAATATTTCGTTGTAAAACGCTATCGGAACGAGAGAAACAGGTGCGCTACAGTGAGGATGGTTGTAATCGTGAACACAAATAATAAAGATAATCGTTCAGCTGTAACACACTTTCGGTGCCTAGCTGCCATGCGACCCGAAGGAAGCACGAGGGCTTAGATAATGCCAAGTTGCCCAAGCCTAGACAGGAGAAGTCGAGATGCAGAGGTCGGGTTCGAACCACGGACCTTCCGGTCAGCAAATTCGCGCTCTAACCACTGAACCATCAGCAAACTTGCCCTGCACAAGTCCTCCACACCAACGGGTACACCGGCCGCCCCGTCAAACTAAATGTGGACGACAAAAGCGTACCTAAACATGAAAGCGCCTCACAGAGCCACGAACCCGTTGTCCAACTACCGCATCTTGCTGGAGTAATACCTGATTGCAGACGTACGTTCCACAGGGATACTACTGGGAAAAATAGTGCGGAACAAAGACAGGTTATCGAAAATGAAGGCACAGATTGTGTTTGATCGAGTGCTCAAGTTGTCTTGAACAGATAAATCTTTTAGACAGCTTGGCAGCAAAAAAAAGAACATTCGGAGCAACAGAATGTTCAGCAGCTCGGTAATCGCACTTTAAGTTCTAACGGAGAGTCACGTAGACTTCAAATTGCTCGCGTGCTTCGAAGGGACTGAAAACGCACGAGCACCGTCTTTGTGCTTGAGACTTACGACAAGCCTATGACCCAATGAATCAATCACAAGGACAGAGTAGAGGCGCCGGCTATCTGGTGAACACAGTTAACCACGCAAACTCGACATGGCACTGATAAAGGCTATCAAGCACACAGACCTTCACTTCCAGTTTTGTCCAGGTCGGATATGCCGACCATGTAGGTCATTGATGATGTTCGCACTCTGATCCCAAACTAACGTCCGTTAATGCTAATAATGTCGTGTGATTGAAGCTCATTTGATTTCCATGGCTATTTCGTCAGTTTCCGGCTACCTTTGGTCACCGAATCGCAAGATTACACTACTTATGAATCGCTGTCCTGCGGCGATGTTCATAAATGCCTGTGTACTTCAGCGAAGCATCAGTGTTGAACAATGATGTCATGCTGTCCATGATGATGATGACGATAATGATGGTGATGATGATGAATGCCTTCTTGGAGCTGAAGATCTCTAAAACATCCTCGCAACACACTCAGACATGCACAATCATGAAATCCAACAAAACCGCATTTTTGATTAAAACAGATCAACAGTTGGATTCATTTTATCTGGAGTTTCGGGTCAGCATCTATAATGCATGCTGGAATTAAACACAGTCCCCGTTGTTGCACACCCCACAACGCCAACCACCCCAGTTGAGCTCATAGCAATGTTTTTCCATGCCACTTGTTAGTGGTGGTGCTAAGTCCTTCATACTCAGTGTTGGTGAGTTCAGCATAGCAGCTGGAGTATTCCCACAACTTTAGGCTAGACAGAGCGACTCGCTAGCGAGTAGTGTGGTGACCGCAGTTGATTGTGTAAACGACAACCCGGTAGCAACAGTCCATTGTGGAACATGCCGTCAAGCTAAATGGAGAAGACTCCGCCGATTAAGTCGCGCCGACTTTGTTTCAGCATGCTTGGTATTCGCAATCAAGTCGTAGGACAAATCAGGAAGTAATTGGTTTAGGTGTTGCGGGGGATGTTTTTACTTCTAACCCTTCTAGCGTTCTGTCATGGCCAAAGTTCACTGTCGCCAGCTACATAAGAGTGTACAGTGTTAGTGGATACAAGATGCAGTCGAACTTGAGCCCATCTGGGCTCAGAACGCAAACCAATCCCAAGGTTGGGCGGTTGAGTATGTAAATCTAAGATCCAATCAGGAACAAGTAGAGAAACGAGAGAAAAGCCATCTAATTTCCCCTTAATGCACACTACGGTTTGAGCTACTGAAATGCCAACGAGTTACATGTAAAACAAAAAAAATGCAGGTCCCTTAGAGAGTGATGAAGGAAACCAGGAAAACCAATAACACTGTCGAGAGAATTGTTAAGTGCAATATCAGGTTGCCTAAACTACGGCAGTCGATACGGAAAAACGCAGAAAAGTATCAGAATGTCAAACTAAAAACAGTGGGGCATACAAACGAATAAATTCATCACCTCCGACAACTTAGAATTTACTCGGAGTCCTCACTAACCTAACAGAATTACACAGATGAACAATGCAAAACAACCTTGCCGCCAGAACGGACACTTGGACAGATAATACATACAAGTACTCTCAGCTGTTGAGGATAAAATGTCAGTGAAATTAAGAAAAAAATAAGCTGTCTTGGACCAAGTTTTTCTTGAAAAATTTGGCCGCACACGATACACAGACATTCGGCAAAATGTGACAACGTGGTTGTTCCACTCAGATGCAGTCAGCCGGAACATTGTGAAAGTCAACCGTTCAGTGCAATGCGACAGTAGTATACCCGTTGTCTGTCAAGAAACGCGAATTCAGTTCACTCAGACGAAGGAAACCCTGGTTAATTTTCAGATAATTACAGATGGGTGACTTCCGGTCACTGCATCGCTAATTGCTATGGTCAGTACCAAACAAGCGAGTATCGTTAGGATAACGGGACTATCGGAGAAGAGAATGACTGGGAAACTGCATAGAGCTGGAACAAAATAAGTGGTTGCAAATTCCTTGTCACGGTGGAACCGGAAATAGAAAATTAGATCATCTCTCAGTGCAGGCAAGGAAAGAACCAAATACTACACAGAGTGCCGATGAAATGCGATACAACGCAAGAATGCCTGCCAGACAACTAAAAGCTTTGGAAACTTTAGGATCATTGTACTTATCTTCCTAACAAGCTGTTCCAGGTTTCCGATGGGACTGAACTACTTAGACGTTGACGTCACCACGTAAGATGTTGCTCTCAAGTAGGAGGTGAATTGGTCACACATCCTATCGGAGGTTGTGGATTATATATAACCTCAGCTGTAAGTTCCATATCAAATAAACGCAAAACGTTCCTCGGCTGCTCAAAATATATTGACCTTGTCTACATGATAGCATCTTGAAATCGAAGTCCAAAGTGCTTGATACCTATCACATCCTTCAAGGGGACCAAGAAAGAAACCCGAGGACTGCGACACTGCAAAAGTTGTCCGAGCCTAGACCAGAACAATTGAACTGTCAAAAATTAACTGAAAGACCGGCCATTGGTTTATAACTTCGCGCCTCAAAAACTGAGCTATCTGAAGCTCACGTGATTAGGAATATGAACCAGTATTTTATTTTCAACTCTTACTCCACCAAACAGAGTCACGGGGAGAAATGATCCGTCGGGTAACAATTGCTTTTTGAGTGCAAAACAAAAATAAATGGATATGTATAGAAAAATATAGAAATGCACTGGAGAGTGCAACTAACGTACAACTAATAACAGCCGATTATTCCACGCTGGAGATTTGGTACCTTGTACCTTGCGAATGCATCGATGAAGTCACAAGTTAAACATACAAAAAATACTACCGCTACAACGAACTTCTTAAATAAAAATCAGGATAATCTTGGCTGTGAGAGCTTTCCTATTGTCCACTACCATAACAAATAAATACCAAAAAGAATTTTAGTCATCCTATTCGGTTTACTACAGCAGGACGCCGTTACCATTATGAGCGTGCCATTCACAACACGCCTTTATCATTATACAGCCTTTGGCGGCGTTTCAAAGTAGAGACACTGATCGGTCCCGCCCAAAAAACGGTAGCGATTACTGGCGGCGTTTATCAGTTTCAAGTATATGCAATATGCAGTCGCACAATATCTATGAAAGCACTAAAATTCATTGGTCAGAAAAGCAGGGTGTTAATGTTTGTTTTACCTTCTTTTGCCGTCGATGCAAAACAGAAACAAATTTACGGTAATATTGCAAGCGTCGCACTGTATAAGGATTGTACTGACGATATGCTAATTTTTACAGAACACTTCTGGGTATTTTATTTCTCTAACATCACTGAATTCAACATTATTCAGTTTATCCGCATCTTAAGGGGAAAAGTCAAGGGGTAGTTAAGCTTCCTGGAATGTAATGCTCATATATCCGCGCGCTACCTACTATAAAACGAATTAGGTTGATCATCCTCTCATCGGTGGCTTATGAACGTGGCTTGGTTAAAACATTACTTCATACGGAAGGGAACATCTGCGGTCCAGGTGGCACACATCCCGCCGGTTAGTGACTACCTAGAACTTACAGTCAACCGGAAAAATTTTGTTGTCACTCAAAAGAGATTTTCCTACGATTATCACTTTGAAAGGGCCATGGATTTGCGTGAAACAAACGACTGGCAACTGTTCTGGATCGCACTTATACCGATGCGTAACTACAAATGGCTCACTTAATTTCGGTTCTTACAATTCGAGCACGCCGACCGCGGGGACTCAAACTTTCTGTCGTCCATGCCATCTACCAGTTCGTCTGACACGTTCGGAGAACAGACTGACATCCCTCTCAGGGAATAACAACACACACTCCAACGTAATCAGAACGTAGGATGAGACAGCAAATACTAAACTGTCAGTCAGCCACTCGATCAATAGCGAAACAGCTCCTGACCACAAGTTGTTCAATTGACTCAAGTCAATCATTTGCAGCTCTGATACTCAGCTGAACATCCCGAATGTGAGCATTCAGCAAGGTCATGCTGATCAAGCAGAGAAGAGCAGGATTTGTACGTAGCAAATGTTGATTCCAAACATCTACCTACTATATTCTTGACCTAGGACCTCTTATTCAGCTTCGGGGTGCTATACGTGTCTTCTTCGAAGCTTTCAAGGAGCTCCAGGTGTTGACAGTAACATTAGAGCCACTTGGATTTCCTCGTCATCCTGACCAAGTAGATCAGGGGAAACCAGTGCTCAAATTACTAGCACTGTCCAGAGTCTATCAAACGGATATTTTGGATAGGTGATGAACAGAATGACGGAATCCTAGAAGTTATATACACTAACAATAATTGGTTGGAAGAATTAGCAAAAATGCATAGAAATAAGAACACAACGCAATAACCTTAACTATCCTTTATAATGGGGCAACGAATGCAAGAACTAGTTGGGAGTGACTGGATACCCCTACCGCAAGCTAAGTTGTCCGGGCCAGTGAGAACCCCCGTATGCTTTCTTTTTTGGGATGAATGTGCAACACCAGTACAAAAATCATTCTTGTTGAGTCGGTAGTTACGAACGCCTTCAAGGAGGTAGTCCGAGTCAATCAATATTGTTTCAGATGGAACATCCTAGGAAAAGTGTAGTTAACGGGTGCTTCATTCAGTACATATAATTTTTTTAAAGAGCAATTTTACCGACAGGCACTGTCAGCGGGAAATATTTTGTCAGGGAAATTATAACGGACCACATACATCAATCGCCACCGAAAAAGACTCCGATACTGGCGGAAGTTGGCCGGCACGGAGATGTCCATTGCATTTGTACAAACCACGAAAGGTTGCAATGTGCTGTATGCTGAAGTCTCACTAGGCGCACACAGGAAATCACCATGGATTGGGCAATTAGTCCCTCAAAAGTTCATCTTCCCCTGTTAGGACTACATTCGACAGACTGCGTTGAATGGATGTGTACTGGACTGAAGATATGCCTACTACTTCACTGAAATAGATATCAAGTGAAGTATACAAGTGAGCACCCAATATCTAAACGTATGAGGTGCGTTTGAATGCGACCAGCACCCTATCAGACCCATCGTTTTTCTATCTAACGACTGCTTAAAACAGGAATGAATATTGGGTTAAACTTGGCTTCATAGGATCTAAGAGCTCCGATAGGCGGACATGACTAACACGTTACCTCAATACGATAAAGAAAATAAGCGAGACACCATATGGTAGGGTTTAGCTATTCAATGGGTACTTAACTGCTCCCCATTAGAAGCTTTCGCCCTTGAAATGGATGGTTATCCATATTAGGCGAGACATAAACCCATAACCAATTAGATCATCACCATAAAGAGAATTCATTTCCTGAAGAAGCCCAAAACAGTATTATCAGTCAGTCGCGAGGTGGTAAGCTTCCCGGAGAAAGACCGCTCCGCCAACGGTGGCCTGTAACCCCCTTTCTGTTGCCTTGGTATTACCGTGCTAGCCTCAAATTGCGACTATCTATGAATAGGAATGCAATGCAGATCACGAAATGGGCATGAAACTGAACGAGACAACGACTTCCATAGAGCTTCTCAGAAGCTGCCTTCGGTGAACAAAATTCGCTGAGGAACAGTTCCAAAACAGACATACTTTAAAAGTTGCCACAAAAACAGTCTGTTATGACTTATAGTCAACCATTGTCAGGTTACCCAGTGGAACTGCTAGATTATACAGGAACACTCACCCATTAATGGAAGTTGATGTCATGAACCACGTCAACACTGCCTTGGCGATGGCATGATATAAATGTGTGAAAAACCAGTCTGATTTTTCAAAACAACGGGATAGAAATTCTTGTGTCTCAGTATCTTGTTCCGATTGTACAAACTTTTGCAAAAGCTCCGGTTTCAGGTACTCGGGCCTGATCAAATACCACTAGGTTGGGTGATGCTGAACTGGATGCCAAATAAACGTGCGACTTACCTCATCATGTGTGCTATCGGAGTGTACTTGTTGGTGTTGCAATTTCGCATGCATTGTACGGATTAAAGGACTCCGAATGTATTCGCCCATGATCTATGCCGAACCATGCAGAAAGGAGTCTTTTGCTGTGAATTAAAGAAAACGGCAAAATTAACAGGGAAACACGCAGTCAGTTGGAAACTCTTGCGGAAAGCATGACTGGGATGTGACTACTCACTTGTTCTAACCTGTTCGGAGGTTGACGCTGCCTCGCATCAGCAGAGCTTTTCGACTAGAGATCAGGCACAGTGGTTCCAAATGTTACAAACAATGGCATAGGGGTAGCCACGCACCGCTACCCCAGTAGGCTACTTAATTTTCACCTTCAGGGTGTGCAATACTATCTCTATGTTTGATCATCATGTTTGACCATCGGCGTCTCCCAGGTACCGTCCGAACCTGGTGGAAACATCGAACCAGTGACGATGAAATACGTCATATGGTTTTCGGAAGAAATAACTCGACCACCACAGATGAGCTGACCACACTCAATAGGTTACACTAGCCTGGTCACGTGTCCGTTGACTAACTTACCCGGCGAGGCTTTGTAGCAAAACCACGCAGATGGTGGGAATGAGCCAAGGGAGATCAAGCAATGACTTGGCAGCAAAATATGAAAAGCATGCTGGTCACTGCAGTCCACCTGGATATGGATACCGAGACGAGATGCATCAATAATTAGAGACACTGCCAGGGTGAACGTCATGACTATTGTTTGTGTTCACATTGTCGTTTCGTATTGACCATGCTTTCGCCTTCACTTTCGGCTTACGTACGTCTATTCTTAGACAAGTAAAGCGCTATTCATTCCACGCTATTCAGTCTTGTTCTTGCGCTCAATCAGGATCGATACTACATCCGTAATAATTTACTTGTTTAAGAATACAATGGAACCGTTGCTGCGACCCAAGTGTTTCGACACAGATCCAGATTCTCCAGGAGCCACAACGCGTTGGAATCATTGGTTCCGAACCTTACAAACGTTTCTGGGCACTGTCGAATCTAAAAAACTCGAAACCTTGGTCCATTTCGTGGATGCACCTGCATAGGTTTACATCGCTGACTGTCCCGATTACGAATCCGCTATCAGTACACTTGAAAAGTTGTACGTTCGTCCTAAGAATATAATTTATGCTCATCTTCTACAAACTTGCAAACAGGACACCAGTCAAGATGTTGATCAGTTTGTTCAGAGGCTTAAATCCTTGGCCAAAAATTGTGATTTCAAGGCGGATCCGCCATTGACCATCAAAACGAAAGTGTACGCGATGCTCTGACCAACGGACTTCAGTCTGCTGCCATCACAAAAGACTTCTGGCTCAAAATGAACTCACTCTCAATGAAGCACATGAATTGGATTGGTCATTAGAACTGGCCCACGAAGAAGCTCAGTCATACTCGCATAAACAACCGATATCATTTTCTGCGGCTGCAGCAACTTCACAGACATCTACGGTTACCCCGCCGCATTCAAGCTCCCCTGATTCCACACCTTATCTCTCGTCAATCAATTTTCAGGTATGTTATTTTTGCGGTCGTTCCAGGCATCCACGATCGAAATGCCCCGCAACAGAAGCAGTTTGTAAATCATGTGGCAAAACATGCCATTTTCAGCGTGTTTGTTGATCCAAATCTGTCAAAAACCACTCCAATTGCACGACAGATTCTGCCTTATCTTCCCTGTTGACTGCTGCAGCCCCGAACTGCTTGTCCCGCACGGTGACCAGCATAAAGGTAAACGCAACACTGCTTCAGGCCCTCATAGACACATGAAGTTCGGACAGTTATATATCTCTTTTGGTTGTCCGCACACATGGCTGGAAGATATATGCAAACGATTCTGTGATTACCATGGTATCTACCTCTCTGACGTGTTCAACTAGCGGCTACTGCTACGCATCCATCGATTACAGGGCAGTGTTTACAAAAAATAAAACTATTGGTGTTAACCAATCTATGTGCTGACGTGCTGCTAGGCCACGAATTCCTTGGTCTACATAACAAAGTTGAAGTCGCATTCGGTGGGAACCGAAGTCCATTCACCCTCTGCGGTCTAACTGCTGCTACGGTTGAATCACCTCTTTTTGCTAACGTCTCACCCGATTACAACCCAATCGCCACGAAATCGCGGCGTTATAACCCTGACGATGAACAGTTCATCCGCTCTGAAGTTAGCTGACTACTGGATGAAGGTATAATCGAACCTTCGAATTGAACCTGGAGGGCTCAAGTACTGGTCACGAAAAATTCAAACCAAAAAAGACGCATGGTAGTGGACTACAGTCAAACCATTAATCGGCTCACATACCTAGACGCTTATGCGTTACCGCAACTGGATAAAATGATTGAAGAAATTTCCCGCCATGCTGTCTTTAGCACCTTAGACCTATTGAGTGCTTACCATCAAGTTCCCATCAGTGAGAAAGACAAACCGTATACGGCTTTTGAAGCATGCGGAGAACTGTTTCAGTTCCGTCGTATTCCTTCCGGTGTTACCAACGGAGCAGCACGCTTCCAGCGTACGATTGACCATATAATCAAGTCTGAGAACTTAAGCAGCACCTACGCTTAAATCGACAACGTCACTATTTGTGGGACTATCCAAAGTGAGCATGACCGGAACCTCAAATCTTTCTATGAAGTAATAAAAATATGGGATTACCATTAACTGCAAGAAAAACATCATAGCAGCCAAACAAATACGTCTTCTCGGCTATGAAGTGTCTGAAGGAATTATCAAACCAGATCCTGAACGAATGAGCCCTATTCGTCAACTCCCTCATCCACATGACGCTAAATCCCAACAACGAGTTGTTTGCATGTTTGCTTATTATTCGCAATGGATACCATACTCCTCTGACAAAATCAGTGTGGTTGTCAGAAATAAGACTTTCCCCTTACCGGAACGTGTACAACAGTCCTTCGAAAATTAAAAGGAGTTAGAGAATGCTATGGTTGTGACAGTCGCCTACAACACACCTTTGGTTGTCGAGATGGACGTCCCAGACATAGCCATTGCTGCATCTCTGACTCAGAACGGCCGACCGGTGGTCTTCTTTTCTAGGACACTGACACCGAGTGAAAAGAATCACTCTGCTACTGGGAAAGAGGCATGCGCCATCGTTGAATCTATCCGTAAATGGAAGCATTATCTCTTCGGGAAGCACTCCAAGCTTATCACTGACCAGCAGTCGGTTTCCTTTATGCACGGTGTGTCGCAGAAAAGTAAGATAAAAACGATAAAATCCAGCGATGGAAAATGGAACTCTCCGCTTTTAGCTACGATGTCAGCTACAGACCTGGAAAAGAATCTGGTAGCTGACACCTTACCGCGTAACCTATGCGCCAATGTGATCGGCAATGATTAATTAAAAGAAATTCATGATTCCTTGTGCTATCCCGGAATTACTCGCATGCATCAATTTGTTCTTTCCAAAAACTTGTCGTTTTCCCTCCAAGATGTCAAAGACATCATCACAAAATGTACTGTTTGTGCCGCCATCAAACCGCAATTTTACAAACCACCCCCTGCTACGCTCATCAAAGCGACTCAACCATTCGAACGAATTAACGTCGATTTTAAAGGACCTCTGCCTTCTGTTACTC
>SJOL01008927.1:53664-94856 GCA_004794785.1 Opisthorchis felineus | reverse complement strand
TGGCTCAGTAGTGAATCACAGTAATAGATGCCGGCGATGCAAATCTGAGCAGAAAAGGAGGAAGCACCCACCCAACCGCGCACAAATTATGTCACCTCAATAAGTGGCGAAACGCTTGCTACCTAACTGTCAAACTCAGCTAACAGATAAATGAAAACCTGACCAACCACCAAAGCACCCACGCTTATCATAACTTCTTTCATTCCCTCTTGCCATGTCAAATTCTGTTCACCTCTAGGTTCCCGTCACAGCGAGTTAGGCGCAGAAGATAGTGCACGTCTCCGCAGCCGGCAACTCGGCATGCGTAACACATGGCCCAGTCAACTTAGCCCGCAATTCTGGATGTATTTTTTGATTGGAGTACTGTCTACTCCACCCAAAACCAATCTCCTGACCGCCTTATCGCGAACCCGTTGGTCCCAGCCGACCCCAACTACAGTTCTGAGACATGGGTAGTAAAAAAACTAAAGATGTCCCATATCCTTCGCTAGAAACAGCCAAGTCTCGCAGCCATACAGCAATCAACCCCGCACTGTGGTACTAGATAAGCGTCCTTTGAGACCCGGAAAAATGCTTTTTTGACGCCACGATTGGCAAATGAATTTCTGACCTTCGAGATTCGTGCGTCCACTTCGTCCGTCACACTCCGTCAGAACTAATGGAATTTCCGGAAACGTAGGGCGTTCCACCGCTTTTAGTCATTTCTTGAACGCTCAGAGGCTTGTCTGAAGACTGTGCATGCTGCCGCATGACTTTGCACTTTGCAGGTGCGATGCACACGCCCAAAAGCTGGATAACCTTGGTCAGCTGTTCTCGTATTGTCTGCGCTTCATCAAACGCACACGATTTACGGCCGACACTATTTGATACTGTAGTTTATGTTTAAGGCTACCAAGTATGAATCAGCAGAATGGCGCGAGAATATTTATATTCATAGTATCTAGGCTCATATTATCTAGGCTATTTAAAAAGCGATAAAAATGAAAATGACATGATAAACCGGGTGCGTATAAAACTAGAAGCGGATGTTAGCAAGGAGAAACAATAGGACAGGTCAACTCATCGACTGAAATAATAAGAAAGACGTAAAAGAAGTCACCGATAATGTGTTATCTTCCACGATGGACGTGCCGAGTCACCCAGAACCCCGTTGGATTTATCTTCAATGTCTAGGGAATTCGGAGATGAAAATAGTTGCAATTCCACAGAGTGATACTGTCGCAGATTCATCTGATGGGCAACGGTGACTGGGGTGATCCTCCGTGAGCGTAGACTCTCATACACTTGTGCTTGGTCCACTGCGTTTAGCTGATTGGTTGCCTCGTCCAGAAACACTACATCTGGGCGCTGAAAACACACGGAGCAGAGTAGCAGTCGTTGCACTTCACCGGGAGAATAACCAGTCGACCTGAGTGAATGGAGAAGCCGTTGATGAGGGGGCTTTGGACGAACGTAGTGGGCATTCAAGGGCATCTTAGAACATAAAATACAAGCTGAAAATGTGAACTAATTAGTCGGACAGCTTTGAACACCCAACAGTGTCCTCATCCAAGAGAGCCTCGGAAGATAGGCCCCTCCCCGTGAGTCCACAGCAGCAAATCTTTTTCCGGAGATAAAAGTCTCTCAACCTTCCAGAGTACACTAATTTGAAACTCACGATCTATCTGCGTTCCAAGGACCGGATGATAAGTTGGAATGGTACGCGCTTGGGATATGGGCTAACAAGCCCGGGACATCAAGATGAATTTGCCATGGGTACCACGTAGGAAGTGTTGAGTTTACCTCTACATTCCATGCTACTTGTGTTCCCCTACCCAAACGCTACTCCCTGCACCACCCGGTTTGGATTCGATTTGTTATCGTTGGTTATCATATGTTATTTACGCATTATTGTATAGTTTTAGTGGACGATGAAAAACCTACAGTTGCAAACATTATAGAACTGAGCAAAAATGAGTATTACCTCATATTAGGACGCAAGCAGTGGAACTGACCCAGCCTCTCTTGCGAACCCTACTCAACCGCGTATAAAAAATAAATCGTTCAGTTGTGGCAAGGGACATAGCTAACATACAACCGAAGGACGTGCGATGATGAAACACTACCAGATCCTCGAACCCTACACAGTAACAATATGGAAGACACGATTGAGTTCGAACTCCAGACTTTCCGATCAGTAGGGTCGCATCCTAACTGCTGGTCTATCTCAAGTGGGGTGACGGACAAGCGTGAAATTCACAGTCCGGCTAGGATGTGACAGAATGCTTATCACTGGGATTTCGGGCGCATCACTTTTTTGCTGCTGCACCGCTAACGTCAGCTAAGAACATAATCCGTAGAAATATGAGCAATGCTTTTGTTGCGACATACAGGCAATGCGATCGTAGCAGAGAGGGAAGGACATTCATGACCGTCTGATGACCTTTTCACGTTAAGCACTTTCATACTTGTTAGTACGCTTACCCAGCTTTGTGGGACGTTCAGACCACCTGCTCAGATGGAATTCCTTTATTCCAACAAGTTCAAAAGTGCGATTTGTTGAAAAGGCTACATCATTCACGAAAAGCCACTACGAGTGAACAGGGGGTTGAGATGTCAGTGGATCACATAATCACTGAATGCTATTCATTGACTACGCTCAATGTGGTAGTAACACCCTACTTCATCCACTGCCAGCAGACGTTATTAAGGCTGGACCTCAGGAATTCTCCCCTTTCATCACCGAAAAGACTGAACGTCTGTTACTGTGGGTCCAAATTATGAAACAACGACTCCGTCGAAACCTGACCCCATTAACTCAATGAAACGACATGCAGAGCATAGAGTAATAAACCTCGGATGAGACTGAGAGTTGGGGAACGAGTGAGGTAATAGTTCGGAACACAGCAAAGCATCTAATTGAACAACAGTGCTGTGAAAAAAGTCTTCCCTATTCGAGAAGAAAAGTGGCAAGAAAAACGCCACTGAACTCATGTCTGCTCCACGACAACTCATTGGAAGATACGACAAAAGTTGGTTGTATGGCTAACCGCAAACTAATGCGTTGTCCGTCCATGAAGCCACGCATCCACGCACCAGATTTGGAGCTTTGGTCGGTCAGAATTGACAAAGTACTCATTCCCAACTACTTTAAACGCGTTTATTTATCTTATTGAGAGCGATCGCAGTCATCAAAAACGAAGTGGATCACACGCGGGATTAAAAAGAACCCCGGCGTTGGAGGTAGTTTTGACAGTATGAATAGTGATCCGAGGACAAAAGCGTCAGTCGGATTCGATTAAGGGGTAGATACAGAGAGTGTTTAGACAGAAAGCATCACGTATCGTATGGGAAACACTCTATTGTCGGCAAGAAGGATATATCATCCGAATTGTCGGATACCAGAGTGGAAGTCCCTGGACTAGTCTGCCGGGAACCGCCATCAGAGGAGCATGTACACCAGCGCACATCAGGGGGTTAAAGCGCGAATTTACTGACTAGAAGGTCCGCGTTTCGAACTCAACCTCTGCATCTCGACTGCTCCCGTCTAGGCTTGGGCCACTTGGCAGTATTTCAACCCTCGTGCTTCCTTCGGGTGGCATGGCAACTAGGCACCGAAAGGGTGTTACAGCTGAACGATTATTATTATTTATTATTATTAGCGCATATCTTACAATAAGATCCACAACAGGCTGTTGGAGTGACCACACGGCAGAAGCATGTCCGCAACTAGAACACATTCGACCACTACTGTAGTTCGGTCTACCGCGACGACTGATTTTCCGCTGCAAAGCGAGAAATTTCGGTGTATGCTAGACTCCATCAAACTACAAAGTATACGTGTGCAGCTGAAGGCTAGTTGGTTGCGTAACAATTGACATGTATGGCTACAGGAGTTACAGCAACTAGGAAGCACTAAGCTAATGGGACTAAAAATACCAAATGGTAGTGTACCGTTGGTCTCACCTTTCAGCCGGTTCAAAAGTCGATCGATGCGAAACCAGCTGACAGCCCAACCGGAACAAATTGCATACACGCTTCCAAAATGCCAAGCAGCAATTGGTCGAAGTGATAACGGATGATCTTATTCGGAAAGAGCGCAACTTTTCATGTATGTACTCGGCATCCTGTACATCAGCCAAACGAAGTTCCACAAGAAGTTTCAGGGCTCGGTGATAGGCGTCGATGGGATAGCCACAAAACGAAGAAACTGAGTACTGTTCTATCCCATCTATTCCTTCCACAGGGAAATCCCCGCTTCCTGAGTAGGCAGCATTCACCTCTACGGAAAGGGCAACAAAGAGGAAAAGAAGGTTGACATTAAGACAAATGAAGGAGAAGCTCTTCTAACCAGTTCAACTGCATGGTCAAATCTGTTGCCAAAAGATTAGTGCGAAGAGATATTTATAAGACGATGAGCGTCCTTTATGCCCGCCTGATGAACAGGTTCAGTTGTTGGAAATCGAAAGTCGATAGGTTCCGAAAAAAGCCTCGCGAAATACAATTATCCTTCATACACCCGATTGAACAAAGCCTTTCTTGATGGACACATCTATCTGGATGTCCGGATAGCTTGCCAACCTGCGGATAAGGACGAACCGCACCGCATTGACTGTCGCACATCATCAGTCGGGTCACCTGATTTGCTGCACACGGTAGAAAAACCGGTTCAGAGATGTCGCCGATGACGGGCCATTCGTTATCCCTCTATGTGGTTTGTCCACCCACTTGGCCCCACTGACAATATTCTCCACATACGCCTACCAATTAGGACTGCAGATTCCCTTCGCCTTATGCTTCGAAGATCGTTCACAGTATCTCGCGGCGTCAACTAGCACCCATACTGTGGGGTACATTGGGAAATCTTAATTGTTCACAATGCACCAACCGAGATAACAGACTTCTATTGTTTGTGTGATAAATTCGCTCGGGGCTGATGACTACGACCTTGAAGAATTCAGGTGCCGTTGCTGAATTGACTAACAAGCGTCCGTCATTGCTTCAGTGAGTCAGGTACTGCTCGGCTAATTGGGATCGGTAGTTTTACATGCCATCAGTCGGTAAGATTTTGATTTGAAATCTAATCTGATGGCAGTAACATTTACACAGCTGATTAGGGGAACATCTGCAGAAGAATTCCACGAACGAGGAGCCAACCGCTACCTCCATACTTTGCTGGCATTTCAGAAACTGGAGTTCATTCACTGTTAAATACGGTTTCTAATACGTTTAGAGTGCTGAAATGAAGCGCCATCTCTCATACATTAACGACCGAGGGGATAGATCCAGCATTGCTGCAGCTCAAATGTGCCATTGCCTTGGGATGGACTCGAGACACACGGACAGCAGTAAATGATTGCCGAAGTTAGGCGTTCATCACAAACTGTTTTCATAGAGCGACAAATCCCAGGACATTGGAGGAGATAGCGCCATCCAAAAACAAGCCTCGCCTGTACAAAGCATATAGCAGTGAGCCAATAATTCAGTGCTACTGTCCCCGAAAAGTCTGAGACATCAACCCAGTCGAGGTCGAGTTTCTTCATCGGTTTCGGTGCCTCACGAACAGCATGCATTAGAATTGAAAACCGAAACACTTCCAGACGCATTAGATTTGTTTGAATAAACGATTCAGCTTTTTGCTGAAATGTGATTTCCATAACCCTGAGGATACTGGGGATTCTAATTGTGGTACAGCACAAGCAGGTGTGCATCCACATACTAGGACTCGGACACGAAGGTATTACTGTTTCAGCACCAGAGGCATATGCTTGCTGGTAGGGAATACAGTTCGGTCTAACAGATTATTGAGCGTCAAATGAGATGAGCATAGGACGCGAACTACATTAGACCTGGAAAGACGGAAAAAGAATACAGAAAACGCGCAGTAAATTCACCTCAAAACGGCAAGTAAAATATTCTGTGAGTACGACCCGCAGAAACCACGATAGTTCGATCGTCTCTAACAAACCGTTGGACGAACGCTGGACGGTAATTCAAAAGTCCATACGCAACCCAGAATCTGCAGAAAAATCTTGGAAGACGCACAAGGGGTGGCTCTGATTACCCTCACAAATCGCCTCTCTTATGGGTCACCTGACGACATTTGGTTCGGTTTGTTCACACATAAGAATGAAGTCCTCAATTGGTGCTACTTAAGGAAATAAGACCATCCAAGAGAAGTAAAAAAACTAACTAGATGACAGGGTTGCCTGGAGTGACTGCAGCAGCCACCATGGCGTCAATCTAACTTCTCTCGGAACTGTTCGATATCATCAAACCACTGTATTTGGGTTCCTGGGACAAGAGCAAGACACCATAACCTTAAAAAAAGATTCGCCGAAAGCATTCTCACAATCTTCGTATGTCTTGGTTTGACTGTTAGTCGTAGGTGTCATGGTTGTACGTAGCCTGGGATAACGCCAGGACTCCCAGATTTAGACTGGGGGACGACTAGGGTTTTCGACCACAGACTTCCGCTCAAAAGCCTGACCGCAAGGCAGCGGTTTTTGGCGGGAAATGTCAGTGCATCCCCCGTTTTTAGGGACAAGTCGCCATACATGTCCCAACCCCAAAAATGAGGGGCAAGGAGATTGCGTTGGTCATACCTTTAACCATTGACTGACCTGATATGAGACTTTGCGAGGTTCGCATGAACACCTCAGTATAGCTAAATGGGTCACGAAGGTACGCAAACTGTCACACCACAGTAAGGTCCAGTCTCCTCCAGGCTTGACATGACTCAGTTGAACAGTTCACCCAGCTAAAAATGTTTTCAGAGCTGGGATAGTTCTGGACGTTCATTAGTATAAAACGAAGCGTCCACCAAGGATATTCATTTTCTTTGTCCTTGAGAGAAATGACAAAGGTGATTGAACAGTCCAATGTTCAACTGGCTGACGACAAAATCGAGGGACTTTGGAACAGCAGTGGTAGTACTAGCATTGATTGAAGCGAATATACAAGGCTGAAATTCGTACAGGACTGCTCGTATCCGGGCAGAAAGACAGCGGAGAACAAAAACGGGTACGTTATTGGTGAATAGAGAACGTACTGTAGGTCACCGGTTATCAACCAATAGGAACTTCCGACCTTCTATAGAGAGGAATTTCAGGGAGCTGGGGATACGGATTCCTCAAAATCGAAAGCACTAGCTACAGTAATCTCACCAAATAATCTCATCTGCACACTAAATTCGTTTTGATGGGAGACTCAGATGAATTCAGCTGAATTTCTCGTTTATGATGGTCTTCTCCAACTGGACGTACTGCACCATAATAAATGAGATTCAGCTAGATTCAGATGAATCTCCCGTCGAAACCAAATTAGTGTGCTACTGAGACTATTTGACGAATTCCGTCTAAAATTTGAGTCCAAATAGAACACAAGGTTAACGGAAGCTTGGGAACTGCGCCGATCGAAGGACGAAACCGATCGGCAGCTGTCGAAGAGTTCTCAGCAGCCTTACGAGTAGTGTGTTACTCAATTACTGATCTCATTCTTCTGACATTTGAGTTAATCGGCATTTGCTCTTGGGAAGTCTGCATTACTTTTTACTCTTGTTGTCTACTAGTAGCCACCTGGTTTTGTCCGTCGCCATGAGATGGTAGACACTTCCAGAGTCATTTCACTCGGTTTAGCTTTTGACTGAAATGTTGCAAAACCAAAAAGGAAGATGCTGCTACAATAATCGGTCACGCTTTGTGTGCGTCTTTCCGGTACGTTGCAAATGTAGGAAGACTAAGCACATACACGGGCCCAGGACACTCAGCGGTCAAAGCGCCTAAAATTTGCAACCAATACCTGTTCTTCTTCACCTCGCCTCACATAGTAAGACCGTCAAAATGATGAGGGAAGAAGGCCTGGTGACAACAACTGTAACGTGAAATAGCATGTATGGTACCCTCTTGAGGAAACATCCGAAAAACGCCTCTATCGAGATGATTTTGGAGACCTGGAGTATTTTTTATTGCAACCTACCCACTGGGGGAAACAACTCACTGAAGAAGCAAAGTGAGAACACCTTCTGGTTCACCAAATGGATGATTTGCATCTCATGACAAAAACATCCCATGCGATTGATGCACACTTATTGGTTAACTATCATCCCTGCTCCAGAACCGAAGAGGTTACCCAAACAGATGCCTTGTCCCCTATGACGGGAATATAACAAGCTACTGATGCCAACTTTCAGTTGCCTATCGCCCTGAAGAGTTTAGGTCATACACCAAGCTGATAAACTATATTATGACAAGCTTATGACAAGCTATGACAAGCCTATGACAAGCTTAACTTGACTTAGCGAACATGCATGCATAGCGCAATTCGTGGGAATTTTCACGGCTGAAATACCAACCGAAGGTAAAAACGCATGATGATTCAACATTTCCAGGTAGAAATAGCTGCTATCGTTGCTGTATGGGAACAGGCCTTTGTGATTATTTACAATGCTCCGTTTTCGCAGTGGTTAAGGAAAGTGGAGAAGATATGGATGATTCTATTCCAAGAGACTCGTTTTGTCCATATTGTCTCTGCGATTATGACAAATTCGCCAGCCAGAATGAGGCGTTTCTACTGCAATACTTTGCAAAAGATGTCTAAGAAAATTATATTCTGAGGCTGCGGCGACCTACGGCTCGAGCAAACTGAACTGGGATGTTGCATGCGATCAAATCTGAGTCAAATCTGACGCGCATAAACGGCTCAAAGTATTTTGTCAGAACCCCACACACTCTTCGGATATATCACGAGTGAACGTCTCGAAATCAACATCAGCACCTTCTGCCTGTTATCCCTGTGGAAGTATACAAGGAAAAAGCAAGAGTTCGCGGATGTCGTGTTCAGCGCTCACTATGTGGTAAACGAGAACATTTCGCCCGACTACACTGAACACGCAGTTTCATATATAGGTCCCAGAGGACGTGAAATTGCATCTTCCATGATTGATGTGCCTATATACAAATCTAAAGGTAATGCTCCTGAAAGCAGACATTCGGCAATTTATATAAAAACAACAGTTTACTTTGATTTCAAGAACAACACTTACTTCGCCAACTGAACTTGATTCGCTCTTCCAGTGACAATCATACCTCATTGCTTTTATACCACTTATCTACCCAACTGTCATCATTTATTTTCCCAGGCCGCTCTGGTACACTTACTAGGGTTCTTTTCTGTAAAGTTCCAACTGAATGACAGAAAAACACCATGTGTCAGAGCATCTACCCACACTCAGCTTTTGCCTTGGTAGAATGCTATGATATTTACACGCGCGTTTCCTTGGACGGATAGTATGTTGGTAGCGAATGGTGCTGTTTATACCACAGAACCAATTTATATCAAACAGTTTCTGTCCAATCTCGGCAGAATTCTGAAGGGCCAACGTCGTATGCGTCAGCAACTGGACTCGAGACCAGCCGCAATCTATCGGCCATGAGATATTGCTTTAGCGAAACGCAAGATTGTTTCTGAACGATGCGGAAGGTGCTACAAGGTGACATTATTGAATCCGTTCAGTGTTTTGAATGGGATCACCCACTATATACTGGCTAGGTTGAAAAAAGAATGACACTGTTCGGGTGCGCAATGACTTGCGCAGATCAGAGTCACAGCCAACCGGCTCCGGCTCAATTGAGAAGGATGATGCTTGAGAGCCCCAAGCGGTAGTATAAGAGCAGGAACAATGTATATCACTAAGGCCGAAAGACTTTACTGCCGTTGGATAAAACAATGTAGAAATTCCCGGTAAATTACTACTCAGCTACATGTAAGCACTGTATAACAAATCTGGAAATGTATAAAACCATGTACTGGAAAGCCAGCGAAAATAATCGAGGATACTAGTCACGTGTCCTTAGACAGAAGATTTCCTGAATCAGACTAAATGTGGTAGAACAGGTGCAGGACTGTTTAAACTGGAACGACTTGGGACAAAATTGGGTAAAAATTATAAGGACTCAAACGCACATTTCCCATAAATCTATTGGCAGACGGATAATACCCTCCACCAGGAGGCAGTAAACCGTCTACGAATGTGACTGACCCATTTGAAATGTTCTCCTATGTACTCAACTAAATTCTCAAGCAGGCCATGCGCAAGATACCGAAGCTGTGCCATCGTTGATTGAAGGCAAACACCATCGCTTGACCATTCGGACTATTTAATCGACGTGTAATGTGCGCAGCAGGACGCCCCTTAATATAAAAAGGGCATGATGCACTTCGAGTAGAACAGCTGCAGTGAAACTGAGTTCAGTAATTCGGACACGGAACAACAGTGCGATTAACGAAAAACAAACCATCTAGGTATTGCATCCTCAGGGAGACGCCTACAGCGGACAATGTGAACCAATGAAAGAATTCTTACGACTGCTTGAAAAATCGTTAAGGTCTGAAAGTCATAATACTTACGTATTGTAGGGGAAGATTTTTGCACTGACGATTCGTCATCTTGTTCGGCATGTACAGAAACCTGAGCATTTGGTGGGGCTGGCGTGTCCGACAGTGTTAAGAGTAGGTAGGCGAGATGTAATGCCCGAACGCGAGCGTCCCATGTCACCTGATCTGTGTCCACAATATCCAAAAGGTTAAAGAGCTCGGAGGGACAGGAGCCATTAGATGGAACAAACGACTGCTGTGGAACATAGACATAGGTGAACCTGGGAGAACGGTAGAAGAGGCTGCGTTCAGGTCGCCTTTGGTCAGCAGCCAGCGCAGGCCACAAGTCGGCCAACACGCGTAGCAATGCAGTCTTTCCGACTCCGCTTGGACCGGTAATCAGGAGCGGTTTGTCCTTTCGGATGGTTAAGTTCAAGTCTAGGATGAGAAAACGAGAATTTTACATCTAATGTTGTTAGTAACCAACTGTTGCGAAAGTAGGTTTGCAAGAATCAGGGTGCCGGTACACACCAGTAAACGCACATGTGAAATAAACCTGTTTAAAAACCTTTGTTCTGCAACTGCCTTATTCGGGATGAGAAGAGTAACCAGATTAGGGAGAACACCAGGTGCAACAAAAATGTGGAAGGTGGAGATCTGCTGAAAAGAGGTCATCAAAAACTTAGGGTCTATGAAAGTTTATCTGACGCGCGAGAGGTGTCGGACACCTTACAACACGTCTGGTGCTGAGATTATAAGGAATAATAAAGGAGAAATCATTCAGCTTTAACACCCTTCCGGTGAAAAGCTGCCATGCAACCCGAAGGAAGCACGAGGGCTGAGATACTGCCAGGTTGTCCAAGGCCAGACAGAAACAGTCAAGATGGCGGTGTTGGATTCGAACCACGGACCTTCTGATCAGTAAATACGCGCCTTAACCACTGAGCTATCTCGAGCTCATCCGCTAGTAGCATAATGAAAGGAAGGTGCTTTTGAATATATTTGTAGATTTCATGACATACGAACAGGCTGCACAGCTAAAGACAAAGAAAAATCATCATTTCAGCGAACGTAACCTGCCGAGATCTCTTTGCGCAGCTTTATTATAATTATAGTTTTATATAGCGCGAAAAAATTTACAGAAACAACGAGCAGACGTCAGAATGTTTACAATCAATAACGTTCCATAGACCACAGAAATAGCTACGGGCCTGGACAAGATAGAGCGTTTACACAATAAAAGAATTCAGTTCAGTTCAGGTTTTTAGCTACAGACCGTATATCGAAGAATAAAGGAATCGGAGCCACTCGTGAAGGCAATGACTCAATCAGTTCGTTGACAATAAATGGTTGTTTGTCCGATATGATAGAGTGAGGGAGCAACGCGGTGAAGGCGGTAGCTATGAAGCACGATCACCATGAGCTGAGTGATAGGGTTATATTTGTCGGGGTCACAAGGCCTTGATTTGTCTATTCACGGGGTCCCCATCCGGAGAGGCGACAATCAGCAATACAACTGAGTTGACCAGAAAGGACATTCAAACTTCGTTGCTAGGTCACGGAGTAACTGTCCCTGAATCGTCTCCATTCGACACATGGCTGGGAGAATAGAACTCTAAGAGGTGAACGGTTCTTTTGCCTAACCAACATAATCTGTGGAGTTTAAGCATCCGACCTCTCGAGGGAGAGTGAACTTCCCTGAAAACCCGGCGTATCTCAGCATTACTGATCTGATCTCACCAGACCTATGGAAAACATTGGAGGCACAGATAATCAAACACATAGTCTTAGGATGTCCCCCACGCATAGTAGCCACGTCTTCGATCCATTAAGTAGGGCAGATCGGAAGACAGCATTGTACACTGTACAATTGGCATTCAAGCTGATGTCACTTCGGCGCCACAAATGTCAGAGGTTGGCAAACGCTATCCTGGGTTTTCAGTTCGATAGGTGACTTCGTCTTTCGCCAGTCCGCCGCCACTTGTGCAGCTGCCCAGACAAACTTGTCCACCACATTGATCAGTTCAGCTGAAAACATGAATTTTGGATTCGATCCCACCTAGTCTTGCAGTAGCAATCTACATTTTGCAGGTGAGAAGAACATAGCGAACCGTACAGCAGTATTGTTTGGGTTACTTAAAATAGTTTGCATACCTAAGTGGACAGATCCAAAACGAGCAATGTCGTCGGCGTACTCAATGTCCGTGAGCGAAAGCCCGAGGAGTAGTTCGACACCCGACGTGCTAGAGGCAGGTAAAGAAGATTCAAGGAGCACATCGATTACGAAGTTAGTGACAAATGGCGACAGAGGACGCCTGTACATGACACCCAGGAGAGGATTTATCGTAGACATGTACGCGTCCACGGGTGGAGGCATATACCGCGTTTATAAGAGACAAGAATTTGGAAGGGACATTCTTCATCACCAGACACTGTCACATTTTTGACGACCAACGGAATAAAAAGCAGACCTGAGATCGAGGAACACGGCCATAGAAAGAGTAGCGGAGTTTCAGTACTTATCGTAAAGTGAAGGATGGATGCAACCCCAGCTGGGGTGAAACCAAGCTTGATTCTCGCGAATCTGACTCGCCGTATGGTGGATCAGCTTTGGTAGGATGATATCAGAGAGCACCTTGGAGGCTGTGGCCAGGAAACTGATGCCCCGGTGGTTTTCGAACGATGTTATTGCATCCGTTTTAAATGTACGAACCACCATCGAGGTGTTCCATTCCATCGATATTGTCCTCGTTCCAGCTATTTCGGAGTAAAGTTGTCATGTTAGCCACGAGGAATTCACCACCTTTGAAGAGTGCAGGATGTAAAATGTCGGGATCAGATGCTTTGTCGCACTGAAGCAATGAAATTGAACTCTGGGCGGCGGACTGGAGTCGACATTCCACTCAGGTTCCTAAGTTCCTTATAGAAGTTGAGCTGATGGGGCCCAGCTGAATTGTTCTTCAAAGTGCTCGATCCGTCGTTCAAAATGACTTTTCGGTGAATGAAATGAGTCCCATACTTTTCGGAGATCGTTTTACTAACACCCGCCCTCTTCGGACCAGTCGATCGGATTAGGTCGAACACTAAGTGACTGCTTCTTGTTGCAGGGGCTTTTTCCATTTTGCTATCCACCAACGCTGTCAAACCTTAGGCTCTCCATTATGCAGCGTTTAAGAGATCTGCGTGCGCCACTATAGTCCTGGCTTCAATCAGAGCTGTTGAACATAATGAGATCCAGTGTTCATTGGTGTGTGCGAGCATCCTCGAGCAGGTGGCTTCAAAAGCTATGAACATGGCTTCTTTCACCCTTCTCCAATTGTCATGCAAATCACTATTATCATCACTGTCCCGTCAAGTCTCGAATATTTTGAGACAACTCAACGCGATATTGCTAAGATACAGAGAGGCTTTGCACGTGACGCAATCAATGGCTTTGCACCAACTGGCGTGTCCCCCAGGGGAAGCGAATAGATACGAGTGCCGACAATATGCCGTGATTAGAGTCAAGTGGTGTACTCCAAAATGAACAACAATCTTGCATCGAAGCTCTCCACCGGTAACTGATCGGTTTGAAGTTGATGGCCTCTAGGCAATATAATGTGTGTTTGTGCTGAAAGTTTATTCTGAAACAAACTTCAGAACACAGCTGAAGAAGTCGCTCCCATTATCCGTCCGGCGATCGATAACCCCGAATCGGTCGCTCAGATGGGCTTCCTCAGGACTTGGTCGGCCAACCTGTGCATGCATATTACTTACCAGGATCACGACATTTGTACTTATCACCGACCGGAGTAACCTTGATAAATCTCGATGGAAGCTGTCTTTCTTAGCCTCGGAGCTGCAGTCTGTTGAAGCATATGCTGACACAACAAAGAAACACCGTTTACCACGTCCATATACATTGATCTTGATTGAACCAATCAACCTAACAGTGCAGACTACTGTTAACTGGAATTTTGTCAAGTAAAGCGCATTCAGTCCTGAGGCTAAGCACGACTCCCACACCGTAGATTCCAAAAACTATTGCATCAGGATTACCAGATTGCGGGAAGAGTAAAGTGTTAAAAAGTGGGTTCGTCCCGAATCCTTTAAGTGTATGACCGAACGAGTTTCGGAGACACAAAATACATCGATTGGAAGAGAGAAAAGGTCTGCCTGTTGCCGGAACTCAAGCAACCGACGTACGTTGAAAGCAGCAATGTGGAACAAATCCGACGAATTTAGTAAGGGGCCACTCCGATTTATTTTACTGGAAAGAAGCTTAGATGCGTAGAAACGGTTAGGTGATTGACAACTAAATGAACCAGAAAGAATTGGGTGAGGGACGCGTAGGGAAGGATCAGTGAGGGAATAGCTGTAAAGGTGAATGATACTCCCTAGTTGCCCAGGTCGAAGAGGGTTTGAGTGAAGTACAACACCCTGAGCCTTTGACTGACCTACAAGGCAGCCAGAGGATGCAGAATCTCCTCCCTTCTCCTAGCCTTCGCGGAAAGGCGATTGTTGAGGTTCCTTGAGGGAGCGTGCCTGGAATCAATCACTTGACAGTCTCTGATACAATGACTGGGCGATGTCCACTCGCGAGGTAACCAAAAGACTATATCTACCACAGGATCACCCGAAAACCATGGGTGATGAAGTTCGCACTGAATAGGTGCCCAGATCATCAAGGGAAGAAAGGCACAAGACTGTTTTTATACCTGTGCACAGTCAGACGGTTCAATTCGACAGGAAGGCTCGGTAGATTTACACATATATGCATGTGCAGTCGCACAATTGCCAGAGTTCTCATAAGCACATCCAGTCCCCACCATAAAGTCTATGTAGAGTTTTGTGATTTAAAAAATAAAATATCAATCGCTCAGCTGTAACACCATTACGGTGGCTTGTTGTAATGCCACCCGAACGAAGCTAGGGGACTAAGATATTGCCATGTTTCCCAAGCCTAGACAAGAACAGTTGAAATGCAGAGGTCGGGTTCGAACCGCGGACCTTCCGACCAATAAATTCGCGCTTTAACCACTGAGCCATCTCGAGCTCAGTGGACAACGACCAGGTTGAGGTCAATCAATATTGGTTGCGTTCCTAAAACGAAACTGGTTTCTAAATGAAAGAGCCTGACCATTCCTCTAATTCAATTTTTCAGAAACGACCCGAACAAGATGGACTCAGCTGACTTTTTCAACCTGTTTGCACTAATAGGCATGTATATTGTTCCGATTTCTCCTCACACGATTCCAGCTGCATTCGGGAGCCACACATCTTTCTGGTACACGTCTCTCAACAACAACTCCACCGAAGGCATGAGCAAAAATATCAGTGCTTGATTTCCGTTAAAAAAACGAGGTAACACCGCATTCCCTTTTGCAGTTCTGTGAAAATGTTGACCATTGGAATTCAGATCCATATCTGGATGAGGAATTCGAATGACGTCAACTACACGCCTTTGGTTCGTCTCCTAGTTCTACATATCAAAATTCATCTTCTGTCGGCGTGTGAGGATCGGATGATCAAATGCATTCAACCATGACACGTATTGACTGCACAAAACATCAAGTGACAGGATGGCATTTCAACTATGCTGCAATTCAAACACTCGTCTTCATCTACGTGCACCACAGAGCACAACCATAAGTGGATACAAACAGAAGAACGTGGATGGGGATAATGGAAGACCAATGTAACTGAGGGAATATAACAGATTTCTACGGAGTTTTCAATCTGTAAGTGTACTCGAGTTATGCTCGAGATAGCACAGTGATTTAGGAAGGAATTTACTTGACCAGAAGGTCCGTCGTTCAAACCCAACTCCGGTATATCGACTGATCCTGTCTAGGTTTGGACCACCTGGAAAAATCTCAGCAGTCGTACTTCCTTCGGGTGGCGTGGCAGCTACGAACCGAAAGGGTGTTACAGCTGAACGAATATTAGTAGATTTGTGCCAGAAAGGAACACTGTTTGGATCTGTTAGGAATCATCGATAATGCGCATTTCAAGAATCCCTAGGGAGATTCGAATTCGCGACCTTCTGGATAGTCTTTGTACGCTATGACGTGCGACAGTGGGTGGCTGATGAGTGTGAGTAGGTTGCGTGTAGACAAGATATGGCGTTTCTTAGTTGTTCAGCGTAGACGGATTTGAGTTGCAGAATGAAAAAAATTTGCAAGTAAGTGAATTACGTTAATTGCGTAACATTTGGTTCTCAGATAGAAAATACGGTTGATGGAAACTCGGGTACTAACCTAACTAATGAACCACAAGGAAAGATGGCAGTGGGTTGTCGAGGCGTTTTCATAAACCTTATAAGTGGTGTACTATACCGAGAAAATATATTTCGAGACCGAAAACATCATCCCAGCTGAAACATGAGGCGACCTGTGCGCAGCAAATTCAGTTGGCGAATACTATAAAGGATAGACTCAGTTGAGTCTCTCGTTAACACTAAAGTAATTTGCAAATGGTTGTATTTCTGGAATTCGCAATGTTATTTCCGTACTGGACAACGTGCAAAAATCGACTTTTTTCAGGACAGAACGGTGCTGTCACCCAGAGGGACATACCCTCAAGGGGAGAAAGGCTCTAACACTGCCCACATTACAACAGACAGGATGTCACTTGGGGAGGGGCTCCATACAAAATGCTACTTGCGGCCATAGCTCGGACACTTCGAAAAATGTGGAGCTCTCTTGCTTAATTAGAGTTACTCCATGGGACGTACGCGAAAGACCGCTGGATTAGTATACAACAGCACTCTAGGTAACCGTCAGGGAGTCACAGTGTTCATTGAATAACCATCCGCGCTGCACACATTTGCATATCCGCCTTATTAACAATAGTGGAATCTCAAACTGTTAAGGTTGATTCAGGAGACTAGAATGGACAGAAGTAAAAGCTCTGATTAGCGATTCGATTCAATCACTAACCCTCGAATTTCATATGAGCAAATGCCCTCAAATGCGATCCTCATTGTTCGTTTCGGCCACTAGGAAATAAAACCGTTGACACAGCATATGGAAGAAGCAAAATTGCCAACTTTCAGTTACGAAAGCTGATCAGCTCTTACTATAATGCGCTAGATAGTTGAAAGTATAAAGCACACGCAGCATTCGACAGAAAGAGAAAGCCGTACAGAGAACATAACAGAAACGACACGTTACCGAACGACTGCGGGAAATTTTTGGGTGACGTCCAATCTGGAATAATGTCAATGAAGTTTAAACAGCAAACTCGTTAGTGCGAACGGTTTACTTTTGCTATCCGTCGTTCACCGTGAAACGGGTCACTGAAGCTAGATGCACAGGGCTTCAGAAATACGATCAAATGGATGAACTCTAAAGATGTACACGATTTCGCCCGATCTCAAGAGTGTTCGCTCTGGTACGGGGGACGGATTTCTGTCAGAAAGTGGGCTGAACGCCAATAAAAACAGATAAGGTCCGCAGAGGTCCCAGTGTAGAGGATCAATGAAGGAGTAAGTTTTCACAACGAAAGTCCCGAAACAGGCATTTATCGCGTTCGACATTTTTCCTTCGACTACTGAACTGTGCTTGACTGTCTGTGTGTTCGCATGTCTGTAAGCATGTCGCAATCTTGTCAGAGTACTGAAAAATCTAACAATTATTCGCACCTGAGTGGCTATTTAATCGAAACCCGAATACATTGTGAAACGGGAAAAGGATCAAGTATTAAGGCCAAAGATCAAATATGGATCAAATACAGATCAAATATGGATAAGTACAATCTCTTGTTTCCTGATGTAGACTGACTAAGTGTCGAATCTGATTGTTTTTTTTTTGTGAAGATCGGATTCAAACTAGTGTGCCATTGTTTAAAAAGTTGGTTTTCCAGGGTACTTTTGACCGTCCTCAAAAATATCCGTATTTGAACAAAAATTGTAAGAAAGCGCTTCTCAGCCTGAATTCGAAAATATAGGGAGGGTGGGTTACGGGGAAATTGGCGCAGTTTCTTACCAGTTCGTCTGATGAAAACATATTAGGATGTATCTGCCTGTCGGGAAGACATTCTTTCGACGTGCCCACAACACAGTAAGATGGAGATTTCGTCCTGCAAGTGAAGTCGACCTATGCCGAAAAGCCGAGAAGCTGTTCATTCTTGCTGGGGATCATCAGCGGTGCGCATCTCACCAAGTTCTGGAAGTTTCTAACCGGCCTGCTCCAGGTTAGTAGCTGAGCACTAAATCATTCAGCTATGAGCGGCTGAACAGCAGTGTGATTAGCTCTTATTTAGACAGGATACAGCGCCTCTCATTCTTCAAACACAGAAACCAAACCACGTGGCCACGTATCGACTGGCTCCTCGAGTGACGACCTCTCAGATGGAAGTTTTAGTCACGTTGTGAAATTACTCTCTCTCTCTCTCTCTCTCGACTTGGGTTACTTATCGATTGCTGGCATTTCGGAAGTTTCAGTGGAGATTCCGTCCTGTCACTAAAGCCAATCTGTGCTGAAAAGCCCAGAAGCACTATGGAGCTGTTTCGTCCTTATTGGAAACCAGCAGAGTGCGCAACTCACAAAACGTAGTTTTGGATCCGCCAGCTCCCGGCTAGTAGCTGAAAACTAAACCGTTTGGTTACAAGCAGCGTGATTGGCTCGCATCTGGGCTATCAACACAGGAATATACGAGTGGGCCACGATATACCCTTGTCGATATCAATGGATCCAAAATACTTGAAGGTCCCGTTCAGGTCGGAATCCCTCGCCGATGCAACTGTATGCACAAGTATCCACAAATTAAACCTTAGTGATCGGATTTAGTTAGAGCAAAAACTACCAGCCTAAAATGAGTTTGCAATGGCATCAGGGGTTTATCAAAGTACCAAGCACAATCAGGTTGATAAACGTCTTTGTACATAAATCTAAGGTCCTCACACACACATACCCAACACAAACGACTCAATACGCATAGGTTTTAAAACAAATTATTCACAGGCCACAGCGGATTTACCTTCTACACCTATGGAACCCGACCCAAGATACTGCTTTGTCAAAAGTGCCGTGACAAACCTGTTGAGCCCATAAAACGTTTAGAGAACAGTCGTGTTTAAGAAGTGCTCCAGACTCAAAAATTGTTAGTTATAGACCAGGTGGCGATTTGTTTGCAAACCTTTCTTCGCTAATCCAAGGGGAATCATTAGTACGCGGTGATGATCTCCCAACGGTTGGTGACAAGATGTTTGCAAGCAAACTGTCAAGCATACCGAAAAGACCAAACAGCCACCTGATCTACAACCGACTAACGTATCCGAGCTACCAATATTTCGATGTACTGCCAAAAGTCTTATATATGAATGAACCAACAACATCGTGGTTGACGGACGACTTGCGAGCAACGACATGAACACAACCCCCACTCTACAACCGATGCTAATGATATTGCAGAACGAGGGCATAGGACGTAGAATCAGCTGGTTTGAAATGGAAGCATTCTTAAAAATGTCACGATTTTTGTGACGCAAAGGCATATTCACCTAATTCGCTCGTCTCTGCGTTCCGGGAATTTTGTTCGAAAACCCCCATTCGTCCAAGTCTTCGTGCATTTAGTGGGGTAGACAGTTCCACAGGGTCACGTTCGTTGACAATATCAGATTTGTGTTGAAAACCAACCACCACAACAGTTCGATGTGTTCGTAGTGGAGTCATTTGGTGTTGTCATTGTGTATTTTTTCTCACAGAGACAGAGGGGAATAAAGACAGTCTGATAATATATGCCATGCGACTTGGAGGGAGAGGACACGCTCGATATACAATTAAAGTCAAACCACCGATGTGGGTGAACTATGAGCAGGTGGAGACAGAACTCCAGAAGGATGGTGGTCCTGACCTAACAGGCCAACAGCTCATGCTAAGAAATCAACATGGGGATTTTTTAGAGTGACGCTGCCTGTTCTCACAGAGTTACTGGCGGTATAAGAATTCCTGAATTGTTTCTTAAGATGGAGCACGTATGTGAGACCCTAGCGGTGTGCAATATCACGCACACCATGAGACTGGGACAACCTACCGAGGTTGATGGTTACGCCTTCAGAGTTCGTTAATCTTACTCACTTTGGACGTAGAAACATAAACATGAAACAAAACTTTTGCGGATGGGGATTCGTTCTCTGCACAAATAAATTTGGGTGGTCGCAAAACAGCAAAGCACTGTTTTTTTTGTTGTCACTCACAAATACTGCTCATGGTCTGTGAATTCAAGCATACCAACGATATCGAACCGTTGCGGTTAACATGGAAACGGAATCGCAAGGCACTTGAAAAGTCATTCGAACTGGAGCCCGGAGACGCTGACCACTGAAGATCACGAAACAGTTAGAAGTAACTTTGCATCCAATTGTTGTGCGAGGGAGTAAACCTCGGAAAATGTGTAACAGAGATCAGAAATACATACAAGATGACGGTGAACCTTACCACAAATCAATATCCTGTCCAGTCCAGGAGGAACACCAACGGATACATGCTTCAACTGTATAAAGGTGTCGTCAGAAAGTGAGCTGGAAGCAAGGATCAGAGATAACGGAAGTATGTGATTCAAAACAAACCGGCCTGCACAAAAAACACATAGGGAACATACCGTGAGGCTGAGAACAGATTTTAAACAGACATAGTACACTCACTCAACGTAGTTTAGCAGTCCGCATGCAAGGAGGTTGAGAATAAAAAACACCAGACTTACGGAAGTATATACTCTCGTCTAATAGTCAGATATGAGGGGAATTTTCAACGAAACCTGAGTACGCAGCAGGCAGACTAGAAGATAAACGCCAGGATCGGAAATTGAGCCTACGACTCAATTGTCGGGTGAATGCTCTATCACAACTGGTGATGATGGGCATTCCACGGATGAACCTGTATTCCTCAGAAGTACTCCATAGTTTGGTTAATCGGATAAATCAGGAGTCAATGTGCTTATCGGAAGCTAATAACACTAAGTCATATGCGAAATTAACCGTAAACTACAAACTTAACTGTCAAAGAACGTGCCACGGGGGAAAAATACGAGCTACATTGCCGAATAAATCCATACAGCAATAGACAACATTCCAAGCTGTGGTATGAGATTTCATAGTTACAGAAGCGAAGCAGATTCTTGTCTAGAGTGGGCTAGCCAGAGTTCTGAAGTTTGCTCCGACCAGCACACAGATTTAATCTCAAATTAGTTCCCAAGAAACAGGAAGGCAACCACAGCACCACCAATCGATTTTATGACCAGAAAGCGAGGAAAAACAGCACGCCGATCCAAACAAAAGCGAAGTCGAGTCTTCGTTTCGTAGGCGAAACAGCTTATGCTGAAAGGCCATAATGCACTGCACAGCTGTTTCAACATTGTTCGGAGTCATCATCTAACCAATATCACTGGAGGGGGTGGACACTACATTTAGCTATGAGCATTTGATCAGCACTTTGAGTAAATTGCACCTAGACAGGATCTAGGATCTGCCTTATTGGTCTGTTCACCGAGCTCGGTAGTTGGATTGTAAATGTTACATTACCAATCGAAGGAACACCGTCAGTGCGGGACTGACGACGACACTGACGACGTCACCGACCGACTGATGGTGAGACGTTTGCAATCCAACTACCAAGCTCGGCCAACAGGCCAACAATTAAGCAGAGCGTCCAAGCTAACTATATTCCTCAACATCGCCAGCACTTAGGATCATTCATCCTTTAATCTCCTGATTTTGACTCATCGACAAGACTCACATGATATGCGGCTCAAGAGACCCGCGACATTTCCAATTGTGATGGAAAGGGCTTTCCAGCACAAATGTATTTTACCTAGAGGAAGAAATCCCTGTGTGGAGCTTCACAATCAACTCACGACCTGCAAAACCTCACTGGCCATTTTAATTAAGGCCGTACGGTGACTGCATTACAAGAAGGCTGTAGTCCACGTGATTAAAACATACAGACCGATACAAACTTACGCCAAACTTCTACCACATTCAGTGGGGAGGTAAGGATGTGGTAGAACGGTCTCCACGTCGAATGCTATGGATGCCATATAGGAAGCTGGGTGATCGTGTGGAAGACATCTGTCCAGATTGTCGTTCAACGTTAAAATACTATAATACAAGATCACAAAATGAACATTAATGGTCAAAACACGCGATCAGAACAATCTTCATGAAGTGCAATACGCGTTTGGATCAATAAGTGTTGAGCAGTGTTGTAGTGCAGTGAAACAACAGCGATTTAACTGAAGACGAGCGAGGGATACTGAAATGGTTAGCGCTCTCTATATCAAACGAGTAGGAACAAAACAGGACTATGAGACTTTGCCAGAGTTTGGTCGATTCTCGTTGATTTAGGAAGACACTGTCCACCGTGCACAAATCCATGATAACTGTTACATTATCAATAGACTGGTGGTGGTGAAGAGACTTGATAATCTATAATAGAGATTTCATTCTGTTTGTGAGTCCAAACCATCCCTAAAAGAATGAAATCCACATTGAAACCTCTCAAATGTCATCCACACTACCAACAATCTATAAGTGACCCAGGGGAAGGATAATATCACTGGACGTATGAAAGTTCTATCTGAGAAGTCGTTCAATACGTGATCAAGTGATGCGGTTTCCGTGAATGAAGGATGAGTGGTGCTACGTCCTGTCTAAGTGAGAGCTAATGACACTGCTAATCAGCCACTTTTGGCCAAACGGTTAAGTGTTCAACCACTGGCCGGACGATCGCTGGTCCGAAACTCGTTAGATACGCACTGCTGATGATTCTAACAAGGATGAAACAGCTGTACAGTGCTTCTCGGCTTTTTAGCACAGATTGGTTTCACTGACAGGATGAAATCTCCATTACAATAGCGGAAAAAGTAGGTGTGAATCAGGCATTTAGTCCGATTAACCAATCAATCGGTTGCGAAAGTCCATATACCTGACAGAAAATCACAGTAACCTAGAATCAATGCACCGGTGACTGTAGCATGTATTTATATGTTCTGACCCAATACCGTTGGAATTGCAACAAATGTGAATTAGTGAACCGACCAGCTGGATGTATTACTCATTAACGAATACGGTCATGGATAGTTAGCGAATCAGTGCTAGTCCAGTCCTGAAACTAGTGAAAACAACCCACAAGAAAAACAAGAATTTCTCCCACTGGATGACTGCTGAAAGCTGGTGCTTTTGTACCCCCGTAAACTGCGTCGAAAACTTAGTACAAAAGTGGTTTTGGTTCACATAAAGTAAATGCTGGGGAAGGGACACACAACAAGTCTTTAAGATTACGTCTGCTAGAACATTTGGAACAAAACTTGTATGAGGTTGATGAAACAGGTCAAAAAGAGGGGTATGAGGAAAAGTCTTCGCCAACCTACATAATGTGCCTGAGGTGAAAGAAGTTATTGGACTTCCTGTATCAGTACATTGTGTTCAATCATCGATACCCATAGAATTTCGCTCGCACTCAAAACGGCCGATGAACGGTATTGGTCTTCCGTTCAGTTCAGTTTATCAGCTATAAACTATGTACCAGCGGTACGCTGGTTTCACCTGCTACAGTTTCGATCATTGGAAAGTGGGTGTGGGACATACAGCCAAGCCATTGGAGGCCATGGCATGTTCAATTAGTTCGGGAACTGGGTGGCTACGCATTGGAGGTGATAGCTTTGATGAACGAGCGCCACTGACCGCGCGATTGAGCCGTTTCTGTCAGTGTGATTAACCATTGTTGAGTTGAGTTGCCGCAGCATCCAGGGAGGCTGCAGTTGTAGACCCGAATAAGTTTACTGGTTAGTGTTTTCATACTTCGTCGTCAGATCATACACTGTCCACCTCTCAGTAGCCTCCATTCAGCACAGGACTGAGCAAAAAGAGCCCTGCGAGGCAGACGGTTCTCTGGCATGTGGAATACATGTTTTAGAAGTGTAACCTATGAAGCGTGAGTACTTCATCCACCGTGGGACAGTTCCTTCCCAAAACCATGTGGCGCACCTCGGCATTGCTAATCCGATGTTCCCATCAGACTAGACCAATGCTTCGGTGGTCAAACAGACAGCTTTCATATGTCGTCACCGCTCAGAGGCCACGTTTCTGATTCACAAAGCAGTATGGACCGCACTGCGGCGAGGTAAACTCTGCCCTTGACAGACAAACTGACGTCGCGTCTGCGCCATGGGTGTCGGAGGCTGACAAAAGCTGACCTGGCCTTCTCGATTCGAGAAGTAATCTCATCTCTCCCTGAAAACCACATAGATTGAGGCCGTTACGACGAAAAAAAATTTTCGAATCTTAGGAAGGGCTGGTCGATAAACGGTTTCATGGCCCTCCTGAAATGAACAAGAGACTTGATAAAGTGCTACCTAGTTGGCGAAATACATTACGTAAAATACGTAATGTCTGGATCTGAGTCAGCAGACAGGACCACCGTAGTGGTGGCGAAATCACCATCCACAAAAATGCATCAGTGCCCTGATCCCTTCGAGTTCAGTTTATGTTAGTCCCGCGTCACCCAGGCAGGTCAGACTACTGAGTTAAAGACATCGAACAAGGAACCAGGAAAACCCACTGCTCGCTGTTTGGCCGGTCACACTCTTGAGTCAAAGGTTCAAGATAGAATAATTGTCCTGATCAGCTTGGGCAACGGGGGGACATTTCAGTTCCCTGTTCACCAACCACCACCCCAATAGAGCGGATTCGAAAACGGACACTAGTGATGACCATTTGAAAACAAAATGACAAATGAAGACTTACATTTAATGAGACAGTAGAAAATGGAGTATGGGTATTAGTGTCTAGACAGACGAGGAGAAACGGATTTCTGGAGACAACCTAACCTATGCAACCTTAATCTTTATAGCAGAGTGTGTTCTCTTAGACTGATTGCATTGTCATCCCTTCCCTTACGCTGTACATAAGGAGAAATCTTATGCACTGATTATCAACACGTAGGCCATGTTCATTCATTAGATGCGTCCTCAGCAATAACAGAAACTTGTCTGTATCAATTTGTGCTTGCATGTTGTGTTCGCGAAATGGACGAGCTAAAAGGGTTCACAAGGAAGAAAACAAGTGGATTTTCGTACAACTTGCTGGACTAAGGGTATATGCACTTGGGAAAATCAGACCAAATAGCTTTCGGGCTCTCGCCCGACCGCAAGACATAAGGCCACTCAGGTGCGCATTGTTGAAATTACCAACTCACCGGTGTCCAATGCCGACCAGCTGAGCGATCGGATTAGTTAGGTCAATCAGTGTTGTCAGTTTGTTGATCAAATAAAGGAGATAGAAGCTTGTCTGGGAAAAATTGAGAGAATTGAAAACGGAGATCGCATGTTATTGCTTGACGGAGAAATTCTGGAGCAAATTGGACGATCCGGCTTGTCCGAAACACATATAGGTAATTATGTTAGCAGTGAAAGACCCTAGACGACAAAGCACGAGAAGGTGACGCTTTTACCTGCCAGCCCTCAGTCAGCAAACCCTAGCCATCACCTGAGTCACCGCATTCTCGTCCCAGCGCCCACTCTGTTCAGTTGTACAGATGGCTCAGTGGTGCGAACTTACTGACCGGAAGGTCCGATCGGAACCCTTGCATCTCGACTTCTTCTGTCTAAGCTTGAGCAACCTGGGAATATCTCAGCCATCGTGCTTCTTTCGGGTGGTACGGCAGCTAGGAATCGAAAAGGTGTTGAAGCTGAACGATTATTATTTATTATTATTAGTTGCAGAGAACCTGGGTGTCATGTAGGTGGTACCAATAGTGATGGAAGCTACTCATAACGATTTCAGTGAGAAAAACATGGCGTGACGCCCCGCTGAGGGGAAGAAATTTCTCTAGTAGTGCAGTACCGTTGGTGAACTTTGCGGATACTTATGAAAGGCTAGAGTTCTCAGGGCGCACATCCGAAACCGGCACGATTGGCATACCCTTGACTGGTGAAGACGGAAAGTTTGTAAGCTAACTGTCAAGCTTGGCGAACGGATCAACAGCTACCTGATCAGAAGCCAGTAGACGAGACCGAGCTACCAATAGTTCGACACAATCCTGAAACGTCCCTAAACAGTACACGTGTCAAACAAGTGCCAGTACACCTGGGGTTCACAAATCCGAAACGTGCGTAATTTGATATGAGGAATAGAGCACGCCTATGCGCCAGACCACTAATTCGTCGGGTGTGCACGTATCCGTCATTAGACCATAGTACGGTATTTTCACATTTACCAACAAGCTACTCGACATTAGGGGGCCACATCTAAATGGAGTTCCAGCAGGGTAAAAAGAAACACTACTGACGGTGTCGAAGTCCACGGCTTCGGTGTAGCACGAGTCAGCACAACTGAAGTTTGACCAGATCACACAAAAAGTAGTGAGGCTAATTTACTAATTGGTGCCGAATAAAGCGGTATAACTAGGTACCACCTGAATGCACGCTGGGAGCTAGATTCTAACGAATCACCATCCTTGAATGCAACCCTAATTAGTGGAGATGAATGGGTACTAAACATTCAGAATTGGTAAAAATATTAAAAAGCCTGGTGAAATGAAGTTCCCTGTAGGGCTACATTAGGGGTTGGATACCTCTAAACTTCTTGTACACCCTGATAAGCCAACCAACGATAGTTACCCAATTTACCCACCCAGCCGTTCCGTATTCTCGAGCGCCCTGAGCTAATCTAGGAATGACAAGCACGTCGGAGAATAGTCAAAACTGCAGCGTGAAGCGTACAGGGAGCAGCCGTAAACAATTAATGGGCAAGATTTAAGTCACTTCAGGTGAAGAGATTGACTAAGGCTGTACCGAACATTCCACTATGGGGTCCGCATGATCCTCCCCGTGCTTGGCTGCAGACACTGAACAATATAGCGGCTAACCGACGTCAGTGGCGCTCATGCTGTCAGCTTCTATCCAGATTGTCTGATTGAGTGATGAAGAAGTGGGCAACTCGGATCAGCTAAGTTGTGCGGCAGTAGAGCATCTGTGTACTCTACTGGTGTTGCTGTCAATGATTATGATGATGACCAAGCATTCATCCAGATGCGTTGAGCGCCCTTAGGTGACACGAACTTCATTTTTGTGAATCCGTCAGTGTTGCCTAGAGAATCTCCTTCGACTACAGTAGTCCCTTTATAGAGATTACTACTAGGAATGAGTTGCTTGGTCTCTTTCGAGGATCTTGTCTCTTCAACAGGATTCAACAGTGGATGATGGCCAATGGAGTGAGGTGGGCTCGACTGGTCCCTCTGAGAGGTTACTTCACATTCTTAGTCTAACAGGATTGACCCGCCCTATCGCTGTTAGTTTCGAAAATGCTGTTTAATCACTGCAGTGACCCCACAAAAAAGCAGACATTCAGAATAGAGGTGGATCCCCTTGAAGAGCCCACAAAAGCGTTCTTCATCAGACATGACCTAGTGTCCCAGCTGATGAGGACAGCTACCGAGATGTTTAATACTACCCCAACGGTGGACTCTTTCAGGAATTGGTACTAAAACGGGTCAATAGATGACAAGCGCTCGGTGTGGAACACATAGACTTGACAAGTAGTGGCCGTACGAAGACGAACGTTTTATTATTATTAGTAGTAGTAGTAGTATTGTCTTCCTTCCTGTTATTGCCTCTGCACAAGTTTGGAGGGTGTTGAGCAGTTGGACAATGCCGACTAAGGTAACCTCAACCTGCATCTACGCAACTTGCGGGCGCACGCACCTGAGCAGAATCGGGCTCACGGTTCATCAAAGTACCCACATTAAAGGGCCATGGGACACCAGTGAATCAACTGGATAGGGTTCTCTCACTTTTAGCTTATACCTGCCAATCGTAAACCATCTCCCATTTCTACTTAACACCTGTCTGAATACTGTCATGCTACAAGGTGACACACTACTCCCGTGTTTCCTCAGTAGCATACGACATTACACCAGTAGTAATCCAACCAATGATATGCTGCCGAACTATCCATTCGCACATGGACGGTGCGGTAACGGGTATCCTCCAGAGAGAATTGTTATTGTAATTTATCCGAGGAAACTGTGGTATCCTGTTGCAACATGGAAGAATTGACGGGTGAGGCCAGTGCCTATGTGTAAAAAGACCAGTGCTGATGCTCATTGTTATGTCGCCAGTCCTAGGCCAGCTGATGGCTCCCAACGGGCTATTCGTGTTTGCCGCCAATCTTATTCCCTCGGGTTTAGATTGGCACCGGCGGCTTGCAAGTAGCACCGCCTTCGAATCCACGCAAACGGCTTGTAATCCAGTGTTGACCGACAGATCAGTTTTGGATGCTAGGCAACCATTACTAGTGAAGGAGGAAAGCTTTTCGCTGTGGAGCCACTTATTAGCAAACACGAACTAAGTAGTTACAAGTCATTAGACAGGAAACTACACATATCACATGCACATAGTCTTTAAAAACTAAACATTCTCACGCGTCCTCTTGAACTTTCCTGGATATCCATTGAATACTACACAATAATAAACGAGCACTGCAGAGCATTTCCACAATTTCCGTAATAAACTTCATCTTTCATCAGGTGCGGGGGCGGAGCTTGGACACCAACCGTAGACTACTTTCATGTTTCATCAGTAGTATCCACCGTTACAGTAGTACGCCCAATTAGACCCGGCGGCTATTGCGGCTTATTTATGGACCGATTGAGCAGCAAACGTCAATGTGGACTAGATGGACTAGATGGCGCAGAGGAAGGTTCAGCGCATACAGGTTGCGTATTGATGCAACCTTGACTTGTCCCCAAATTAGGGAGACCGGTTGCCGGCAATACACCACAAGCAGGCTGATATGCAGAACGCCATTGTGCAGTTAGTTATCCAGTCAAGCACATTACAGTTTAAATGAGCTTAGTAAGAGCATTGGGATATGTTTCAAATATGTTCATCTTTCTTCATTGCAGGCAATGACTGTCTGATTGTGAAATTGGACCTCTGCAGTGCTTTAGTACCCATCAGCATGTCCCTTGAAGGGACGTTCACTAGAGACTGACCTTTTGGATGCCGTGTCACTGCTAGCAAGTTTTATCCTTCATTTGCCGCATTCTTTAGTTTGTTGTGGAGGGTGTCTGTTTATCACCAGTATATTTGTGATAAGTTCTTGCTCATCGGAAATGCAATGTGGCTTGCGTACGTGGGAACAGTTTACACTTTTGTGTTCGAAACCGGAGAATTGTATATACTTACTCAACCATGTGGTTTTCCTGTAAACTACGTTTGACAAATCCATCAGGCCTATGTGTAAGGAACGTGTCCAACTGTTGGAAGATGGTGCTAGTTGCCTTTCCGTGGGTTGTGACGACATTTGGATTAATATTATTGAGACGCTGAACAAATTCTTTGGGCACTGCTATGATGGTTTTCACGCGCGGCAAAAGTGTATGGCTATTGTGTTTTAAAAAGGCGGCTAATAATACTGGCTACCTTCCACACTGGCGAATAGAATGGTGAACTGAGCGGCAAGCAAAGTATAACCTTCGATTGGCATTTGAAATTCATAGTCCTACGACAGCGAACACGACAAAACAGGAACAAAATCTGGGGGCCTGTATTACCTCGCTAATGAGCACAGCGATATCCGACGAATCCAAGTCACCAAATAGACCCTCAAACAGGACGACGCCCAGGGCCAAATAGTTAAGGATACCACCGAGGTATGCGTCCATTGTCGTGACACCTGATGCAATATTGAACAATTTTCAATCAGAAGAGCGGTAGGGATGCGTAACAGGTGAAATACAGAAGTATTCATTTTCTACTGAACTTGATGATGACACTGTAAGCTATATCTGCCAGCTAACTACGGACGGAAGATGCCAACTGTGCGAAGAAAATGCGCTCTAGAAGGAAATCTAGAATATGTGTTTGAAGTCCTTCAATCGGCACCTTCTGCTTAGTAATACATAATATTACAAACTGGATCACGGCATGCCAGGGAAATCTTTTTATCCAGTTTTTTCCTTTGAAGAGATCACGTGAAAGGACTGACAAATGTGATATTTTCTGAGAGGTGGTCTTTATGGGGAGGAAGAAGGTGAGGGACACAAAAGCTCCGAAGTAGTTTATCATTTGGAAGAAGATAGGGATGATGTTTTGTGTTGCACCTCCCTTAGAAGTTTATATGTCTTCAAGATCCAGACTATTCATCAAAGCCAACGACGCTATCAAACAGTTCAGTAGTTTCCATCCACTCAACTCCGTATGATTGATTGACTAGTTGACCTTTGGTCATAGATCGACGTTATTCAATGCACTCCAGTGAAGCATTTAGATCAGTGATACTAAAGATCTCGAGGGATTGCCTAACAAACGCTGGAAATCCTTGAAGATGCACACCTATTCTAACCTCTAAGATGTCAAGCATTGACGGCCACCAGACTGACGCTCTGATAGCTGGCACACTCAGATCTAGCCAGGTTACAGTAAGCGAAAATCCTCGACAACGGTTTGGCTAAGTTTCAGCGGTAGGCTGGAGATCGCGGGTTCGTGTGCCGCCCACTTTCTTATCGTCTTCATCATACGTAATTGGGTTCGTAATCAAAACCATATGAATCCGTCTCCTGTAAATCAAATGAATAGAGGCTACGAACAAATATGGAGCATCAGTCCTTATGGTTTACCGGAAACAAGGAAATAATGCGACCGAATGAATGGAAATCCAATCCTTGCCTAGACAGAAAGGATAAACGAAGACAGACAAAACGAAAGACTTTTTTTGAAACTTACACAACAAAATTGAACGCCGGTTAACATTCACACCAGCTGCGGTTAGAAGACGATGGAAAGATGTGCACGCAAGGTAGTGCTCCGAAGGTCCGACGTTCATGAAAGCCGCGCTCTCCGCAGAACAACGAAGTTGTGTGTGAATGAACCTGAGTAGAGACCGGGGAAAATCGGAAAGAATGTTCAGCAAAAATACCGTACGTTCGATTTATAATGAAATACACTAGGACGCATTAAGTGTTCATGTGGAGTTCACTAATTTGATACGGAAACCTACGGGGCTATAAACACAGAGACAGTACCACTTGCATACTTTGCATTTTGTGAGAGCATAATACTTTTCTGTGGAGGTGTGCAATTCCCTTTGTTGAACATGAGATTTGGACCTTTGTGAGAGTTTCATAAAGTGTCACGAACAAAGTTAGCCGGATTGTGATGGAAGTTTATGAGCTACAATCGTTTACCACCAATGCTGATAACTCAGTGGTTAAGGTGCGAACTTACTGACTGGGAGGTCCCAATCGCAGCACCTCAACTGCTCCCGTCTAAGCTTGGACAACCCAGCAGTCTCTCAGCCCTCATGTTTCCTTCGGGTGACATGGCAGCTGGGCACCTGAAAGGTGTTACAGCCAAACGACGCTTATAACGGCCAGCAACGGTCCTGCGCTGAACCTCAAAGGGCATACTCCTTGTCTTTAGTAGACAAAAGCCGAATAATTAGGAGTAAACGACTAATCAAACGGTTGCTGAAAAATTTTCGACAGCCGACGAACAGATTCACTCGTTTTGGAGCTCACCAGGGAGGCGCGATCGCCGGTTTCTGTCGAGAACCAAACTGTACGCAATAAGCGAAATAAATTCATTTGCAAGTTACCTTAATGTTAGCGGAAACCTCAGCTGAATCCCAGCTGAATCGCTTGTTTATGATATTCCTCAACCGAATGTTTTGCACGCACACCATCCCATTTTAGTAGATACGATATCCGAGATATTGCAGTATATTATTTTGAATGAGAGATTCCACTAGGATTCACTTGAGTCACTCGTTAACATCAGTGCTACTGAGTGCACTTTGCTATGAGCATAATTCTGGCCACAGCACTAAAAAATCTTTGGCAACACGTCCAAATAATGGTGGAACGGGCAAGCTTATTGGTTGTTGATCCAAAATCCATTTTGTGCGCCTAAACAGGACTGATCCGCTCACCTAGGATAGAGAGAGGAACCTTTGAGTTTCATAAAAAAATCGCTTTTAGTAGTCACGTCAGGACGATAAATGGCACCATTGAAAGATCTGCGAAGGTCAATATAAATCGCTTCATACACAGGGTGTTCCCACCAACTAAATCAGGACGGAATTTGAGGGCTCGGATATCTACGGACCTGCCTGTCGTAGTTGGTCAAAACAGAGGTGACAAAGGTAAAACTACTCACCTGAAATTGCCTTCCTGTTTATCCTGTTCGTAAAAAGCCGCCGATGTCCAGTTGGTGATCAGACGTGTGAGGATGAAAAACCCGACAAAAAGAATGTACGCTGAAACCGGTCCGAGCCAACCAGCCCTGCCGAACGCGCCAACAGAAGTTGACAAATAGACATTAGACCAACAAAAACGACAAGCTTAGACCTACTTCTCAACACATTTGTATGTATAAAATATGACCAAGATCGGATTGATCAGCATTGTGGGCACGGTTTGCGATAGAAGACTACAGACAGTGCCAATATCTTGTGTGAGCCGTTGATCACTGTCCACGTTCCGTAGAATGTAGCGCAACTAAACTAAACAAACTTACGGATTGTCCATATCCATAAGATTAACAACGGTATAGTACCGTTTACACCGGAAATAATGCTTGTGCAAACGTGTTGTCAGTGCGTTCCGCAACGTTATTGCCAAGTGACCGGCAACCATACCTTGGACGGCAATCACCTAAACGGCAGACGTTCAAACCGATGGATGTAACAGTGAGAACACTAACGAATGATATGGAAAACACGTAAAGAATGGATAGTCGCAATGTCCAAATAAAACTAATGTAGCTTTTTTTCGTGAGTGCACTGTAAAACTCGGAGGCAATCAATCCGACTTGATAGGCAACATATTCATCTAAGAAGACAAAGAAAGTTAGAGCATAAATAGTGAACCCACAGAATGCCCCACAAATGAGAAGAGCTATGGCCAACAGAAGAGACACAGTCCAATCTTGCCTCAGAGACTGGTAAATTAACTTCGAAAATTTGAGAATAAAGCGGAATCCTGAGGCAATCCTGCATGAAAGTTGGGTTTTCACAGCAACAACTGAGACATACTTATTCCGCTCGGAGTACTGCTTGTGTCGATTAATCCGAGTAAAGGACATGAGCTGGAAGGCAAACGATAAGACCATTTAGTGGAATTCGCCCGTACACAAATTGGTTCACGGAAACAATGACTGGGGACTATGTCAGTCAAAGACACGAATGAAGTTCGTTCAACCCGAGGGATACATTATCGACATTTCAAGCTCGACACAGTGTTTTTGAAGCCCGGAAGACATTAGGGGCAAAGCACTGCTTACAACGGTCCTTTGAAAAGAGAGGCAATTCAGAATCACATATAGTCATTACCACCATCAAGGGCAACAGATCAGTTGGGAACACGGGCATCTAACTGCCATACGACCATGAAGTGAAAAAGTTCTAGCAGAGGGGAAAAGGACAAAATGAAGACTTAGTGAAGACAAGCCTTACGTTCTCGCGGAAAACGATCAAGAATAAGGTACGAACATCGTCAAACATCGACAAAACAAACACATCTGAGCATCATGCCGGAACAAGACACCATCAACGGTGTTGACCTAACATACTTGGAGAACCTCACCGAGCACACAACGAGGGGAAGCTCAGTTAAGATTGCTCAGATACGGGCAATGTGGCCTTGCTGGCTACGTGCAAGGAGAATTACAGGGTCCTCAACCAGGAAGGCGCAAAGATCCCACGGTGTTTATTTTGATTGGATTCACGCTCAGTTCGCGTTGCCATTTCATAGCCCGCGGTCACAAACTTTATCTCTAAGGGTTTGGAGTGAAAAACTCCATGTTTACTACATGTTTCAATAGACGGACTCAATAATTGTGGGGAAACAACGCGTCGTTCCGCAAACTCGTGGTGAACGTATATATATATATATATATATCAATATATATATATAATCCTGGTTTAACGGTTTGCCCATTGATCTGTCCTGGAGGATACCCAAGCAACACCCACCGAGTCTCTACTACCAGGATGGTCAGTACATAGATGTTTGATAAACAGTCTTCTAGCCCTCCTGGTCTAGGGGCTGGAACCAGTGCCACTTAAAAAGTTGGACCACTCCTAGTTTTACACCAGTGGAGCTGCCTTGAGGTCAGTATTTTGAGCCGAAGGCTTTGACTAGTGTTGGGACGCGTCCAGATATGAAAAAGTACATGTGCAGAGAACGACGCGTCCCCAAGGTCACCATCGGTCCCACACGTTTCGGATAGCAGGTGCGTTGGCGGAGCTCACCAAACACGGCTTAGCAGCATGTGACCAGCGCAATGGGTGTGAGTTTGTTCACGCCAGGTACGTTGCCATTGGCTGTACAGAACGAACAGGTGGACGACCATATTCGGCCCTTTAGTCATCCTATATATTTACGCAGAAGTCCTGTATGTTTTGTCCGGACAATACAACCGTGTCCCGAGTTCTCTGTCTTCTTATCGCGTAGTCTGGCGGGCTCAGTTCAGGCGTAACCAATAGACGGCCGCCCACGACACAACAACTAGGGACCCCAATCGTCCTCCCGCCTAGGTATGGGCGTCCTGGCAGTACCCTAAGCCACAAGCAAGCATGAGCTCCCCTATTTGTACGGAAGACGTTTGAAAAACTCATCATAAACTCTAACGACAGCTAGAAGTATGTAAATAAGTGGCACAAAGAATAACAAAAAATTTCGAATGCATTTCTCATTGGTCAACTACGCGTAGAAGAGTCAACCTATCCACGGAGTGGAATGCTCCTTTGAAGTCAGGAAAAACCAACACAATTTTCGATGGTAGACGGGACACTCATCAGGCGTTGGAAGCAATGTGAAGATAATCATCATCGCTATCGTCAGAGTTAAAGCGTATGCCTGTTGTACAGTGGTTGTAGCCAAGACAGTTTCGTCAGCCGATGATACTGGAAAATGAAGAGACAGTAGCTGATATAACTGACACGTAAAACCAACAGTGACAGTGTACTTCTCATTGAGAGGATGTGGAGGGTGAGCTATGCATCGAAGATAACAGCTTGAACGCACAGGCACCATTGAGCACGAGGTTTGCCAATAACTCCAACCATTGATGTATCCCGTCTTGAGGTCACCATTCCGAAATAAGACAGTGACCAGTGCAACTGAGTTCGGTAATGGTCTTCACACTTTGCTGCCAAGTTATTGCTTGACTCCCTCTGGCTTGCTTCCACCATTCGCGTGATTATGCGAAAAAAGGCCCTTCAAGAAATCGATCTAATGACATACAGCACGTAAACAAGCCGGCACAAACTATGGGGTGTGACAAGTTCATCCATCGTGGGTGATTTACTTCCTCTGGAGATCGTGCTTCAGCATTACAGATACGATGCTCCCACTAGACTCGAGCAATGGTACGAAGACACTGAAATTTTTGACATCCTTCGTGCGCAATGGCCAGGTTTCCTGTCCGTGGAACAATATGCAGAACATCGTAAATTCGACCCTTAACAGACAAGGCGCTGCGACGTCTACGCCACAGATGATGCGGGTTGACAGAAGGTGCTCTCGCATTCCCAACCGGGGTGGAAATAGCGTCTTTAGCTAGGTCACGACCACCGACGTGGACAAACTTGTCTACTATTACTATCGGCTTATCCGTAAGCATAAAGTTCGGATTAGATCCTAACCAGTGTACAACGATGGGTGAACTTTGGGGAACGCCAGCACGAGTACGACTGTGATCGGTTGCGTGCTATGTCTTGCAAGGTTTCCAACCGCCTACAAGCAAAAGCAGCCAGGAACGCACGAGGATTCCACAGCACTCAGTTTGACAGTAGCCGCTTTTACTTCACGTTGCCATGTCATGGCTTGTCCTTCGAGGGCCTTTCGTCAGCAATCGTTTGGAAAACAAAACAACGCTTTCTTCGGCAGATGGCGGTTAGGCATAAACAGAACAGGCCCCAACCGCTTCAGCCTGGTGAGTTTAACCTGCTGCTCACACGAATCATCACCATCCTCATCCTCATTCTCATCACTAGAGACAGCACCATCAGTGTTGACACTTATGCTCCACTACCGTACAACCCCAAAGTCTATCTAATTACATCTAAAGATTTAGAAAGAAAAGAAGGGGAAGAAGTAGGTGAAGGGGGGACTTAACGCTGGCGTATTGCAAGCATTCTGAAGTACATACACCGCAAAGCGCTCAGTGAGACAATCTGGAAAGAAGTTGACAACACGAACGCCACAGACATCGAGCAGCCGCCAGTCAATCGCAGGCACGGTCGCGAGGACCCCATCCTGGAAAGTGTACAACACCAACAACACCCAAACTCTGTGTAATCTCTTTCACACCCTTCTGTAAAGCCATACAGTTTCCGCAGTTCTGAAGGAGGCACAGAGAGCAACAATAGTCTCGGTAGACGGTGTTTCGGCAGATAGCTAAGCCATCGTAGTCGATGGTGACGGATGCTTTCCGCGATTGGAAAACCTGCTGCACAATCAAATTCCCGTTTTCTAATCACCTCGTTACAAATACGTTGACGCCACCCAAAACCAGCAACGTTTCTGAGGCATCAGTGGGCAAAACACTAAAGACGCCTCACATCATCTGTCCAAAGAGGCCACGTATTAAAGCATAAAACACAACCCTTACTATAGCCTGGTACACGCGACCCTTGAGACCCAGTGGTATGTCATATTGACGCCACAAGTGACGCAAATCAGCAAACGTGATTCATGCCTTTGAGATTCTTGCAGATTTCATCAGACATATTCCCGTCAAAGCTAATACAACTACCGATGTATGTAAAATTCTCCACAAACTTCAGTGATCCTCCTTCAATTCTAAGGGGTACGTTCAGATAGTACACGTTATGAAGCACGACTCTGCACTTTGAAGGTGCTAAGCGCATGCCGAGAGATGGCATGATGGTCGTCGGATAATTCAAGAGTTTTGTAGCGCCTTCGTCTTCAAAGATGAGGGTGATATCATCTGAATACACCAGATCGGCAAGGTTCTCACCAGCAACGATTTTATCACCGGGCTCTTGAAAACCTTCCAGCGCTCGCATCATTACTTCATCAATGACGAAGCTGAACAAGAATGGAGAGAGTGAACATCCTTGTCGGACACCATTTTTTGCATGGAAGATATTCGAGAGCACATAATACACTCTCATACGCCCAGAAGTACGTGAATATAGGGACCAGATTATGTTCACAAACTTCTGAGGTACACCCTGTCGAGCAAATGTGGCTAACAGCACTCTCGTAGTCAAGCTGTAGCACCCCTTCGGTGCCTGGATGCCATGCCAACGGAAGGAGGCACGAGGGCTGGGATACTGCCAACTTGCCCAAGCGTAGACAGAAGTCGAGACGCTGGGATTGTGTTCGAACCACGGACCTTCCGGTGCGTATACTGGCCCTTTAACCCTTGTGCTATCTCGAGCCTGGTTAACTGCACTGACTGACCGACAGAATAGAACGCACCCCTAAAGGAATAAAAAATAATGTGCGTCGTCAGTACATATGGCGTTGCTCTAACACCTGACGGAGTGTGAAGATGTGGTCAACACAGCCTTTACGCGATCGAAATCCCGCTTGATTCTTACGAGTTTAGGTTTCGTGTGCCATCGTAAGATGAAGAATCAGTGACGTCAGGAGTCAAACAGGAGTCAAACTAACACCTCTGTGGTTAATACGTCCATTGCGGGTGCCCTTTTTATAAAAAGGCACTATTATCGATTCATCCCAGTTGTCTGGGACGGTCTCTTTTTCTCAGATAGACCCAAATAGGCTAGACAGACACTGGCTGAGAAACCAACAGCCATCCTTGAACAGGGCCGGTGAAAGGTCGCCAGGATCATCAACACGATGTCGCCTGAGCATAGATATACACTCGCACGCTTCTGAGGTTGAAGGCGGCTCCATATTCACAGTCGACCTCTCTATTGATGGCCAGGATTCCGGATTGGAGGTAGCAGGTGGCTAACTGAATTGCTGTTCGAAGTACTGAGCCATTGTGTTCCTGATAAGTACGCTGACAAGAGGCTTCCGATGACCAGTCGGACGAATCAAATGGAACAGCTTGCGGACGGTTATAGCATTTTTTGCATCTTCCATTTCTTCGGCCTTTCGAGTCCACCAAGCTTCTCGGTCTGTACGGACCCTCATTTTCACCTGGCGTCGCATAATGCGTCGGGTGGAGTTGTGGTTGTGGCCAAGGGGAACCTGTCTCCGGACCTCCAGGAAAGACATGGTCCTATCAAAAATCCAATATTTGGATGAGGTTGGTTGGGTTGTATTGCCAACAGAAGTTCCGCCTCTGAGTGGCACTGTACATATCCGTTCCAAGTTGCCGATAATATCCAACACATGACCGTCCGGCAGGCGTTCGAGGAGCAGGTTCTGAAAGTTTCGCTTGATTTCTGGGTCCATAGGCTTCTCAGTGGTTAAGCGAGGTGTGCACGTTTCGTACAGACCTGAAAAGCACAAAGAAAAGCAGCAGCGGAAATTGGTACTGAAAAGGAGCAATCTGTGATCAACACACATCTGATGTATACTACTTCCGTTGTCCGTGCGTCTCATATCCAACCCAAGAAGACCACCCCACCGGGCCTCAGCAGCGCCTAGTCTACCTAGCTGGGCGTTCATGTCACCAACAAACACATATATATGTGAGCTTTTAGCTCACTGGAAAAGAGCACCTAGAGCGTCATAGAAACTGTCTTTGGCAGAATCAGAGTTACAGTCCTTTGCGGCGCAAGCAGACACAATATACAAGGTGCGATGGGCCTCACTTTCTCGACATTCTATCACAGATTTTGCCAAACGAATGACGCAGCGGCGACTATCAACGAGTATCCAATCAAGTAGAGAGGCATTCACTCGGTCACTCAATACAACACCCACCCCACCATATCGAGCTGCAGCGGCCTTTGCATCTCCAGAGGTGCGCAGCCGAAACCTGTGAGCGAGGGGGCGGTCCGTTCAATCACAGTACTTGCGTCCTGTGTCATTGTTTCCGACAGATAGCATACATCAATGCAGAGGGAATCCAGCGTGCGAGTAATATCCACCTTTTGTCCTACATGCTTCAGTGTGCGAACATTAAAGGCGGCTAAGCAGACAGGATTTCGGGGTTTGAAAACAGACTTCGAAGTGTTTGGGGTTGTTACTGAAGTCGGACGTGCTGAAGCTGAGTGTGAAGCGCGGGGGGAAAACGGTCAGTGCTAGCGCTGGGACCTGCAGAGAGAGTATACAAATTTGGGTGGGGTAGGGTGGAAGAGGGAAAACATGAAAATGCAAGAAGGGAGGCGTCGGCAGTAGCACGTCTTCGCTTATCCGCCCTGCTGTATGCAGCAAGTGAGGCAATGTGGCTAATGACACCATGCGACAGCCGATGTGGCATGAGAGTATTGTTGGTTGTAAAAGTCACGTTGTGCATTGGCTGGGATACCGCCGGGCGCCCACACTTAGGCACGAAAATTAGGGTCCTCGGTCAAAGCTTTCGGCTCAAAAGCCTGACCGCAAGGCAGCGGTGTTTGGTGGGGAATGCAAGTGTGTAATCATTTTTATAGAACACTTCGCCACACATGTTCCAGTCGAAAAATTGGAGGGGCAGGAGACTGTGCTGGTCAACCCTGTTATCCACCCTTTCGGTGCCTAGCTGCTATGCCTCCTGAAAGAAGCATGATGGTTGAGATACCGGCAGGTTTCTAAAGCCTAAACAGGAACGGTCGACATGCCGCAGTTGGGTTCAAAGTAAGAGCCTTCGGGTCAGCAAGTTCACACATTAACCACTGAGGTACCCCAAGCACTGCACAAATTTGAAGGCAAAATCCTCAGTCGCTGTTTGCCTGACTTATTTGTCTCTACGTTGGCGAAAGAGACAGTCCCAATTAACTAGGGTAAGTCAACAGTAGGGCATATTTTCCAAAAGGGCGCTCGCGGTGAGTGTGGCAACCGCAGAGGACTTGGCTTGACCCGCGTTGTAACTGGACACTGCGCTGCTTATTTGACGTCGTCTTACGGAACGTGAAGAGGGGTCTGAGAACAGCAAGAAGGATTCCGACCGGGAAGGAGTGATATGGGTCACATCTTCACACTCCGTCAAGTGTTAGAGCAACAACATATGTGTCGGCGCCCTATAATCATTGTGTTGCTTGACTTCAAGAGTATGTTCGATCCTGTCGACCGGCTAATTCTTCTCAACACGCTTGCGCGACAAGGTATGACCCCGTTCGTGAATATCGTGCACTGTTTGTATCTACATACTTGTGGGCACCTGGGGATGTTTGCGGAGTTCTGCAAACCTTTCGTGCAAGCAGTGGTGTCTGACAAGGATGTCGTTATTGATGAGATAATGAAGCAAACACTGGTAGGTCTTGAAAACCCCGGTGTTCAGATCTCTCCGAGCGAGAAACTTGTCAACCTGGAATATGCAGACGACATTATTATCATTTGTGAAGAAGAGCAAAAATCGCAAGCATTAGTTGAAAAGCTGACCAAGGTCGTCCAATCCTTAAGAATGTGCTTCCCGACCGCAAACCGCATGCATGCTGCAGGACGCGAAACACCACGCGCATACCGGAAGGTGCGATAGCTCTTGTGGTAATGCGACAGACGAAGTGAGCACAAAAAGCCAGAATTGTGCTTGACAAGTTGCGCCATTTGCGGCGTCAAAAAGGCACATCGCTGGATCTATAATCATCATCACCATCATCATCAAAGACAGCAACATCAGTGTTGACACTGATGCTTCACTGCCGTACAACCATAAGGTTCGTCTAATTATATTTAAAGCCCTAGAGTGAAAAGAAGAGAAAAAGAGTGGGTGAGGGAGGGGACCTAGTGCTGGCCTATGTCAAGCGTTCTGAGGTGCCTACACCTCCAAGC
>SJOL01008927.1:0-29042 GCA_004794785.1 Opisthorchis felineus | reverse complement strand
CAGTTCTGCTGCCTCTCCTGATCCGTTATTCTGGTTCCACTTTTCCTGCAGATTGAAGTTTTTCTTTTGTTATTCTTATCACGTACCAGGCAGGAAGCCTCTTGCTATGCCCTCACTCGTATTGTTTTTGCCCGCCACTTTCAAATCTTAACTGATCGTACCTCGTCTCATCTGATATGTTCCCCATAAGAAAGAAAGAGCCCCTGTAATTTTGGTTCCCTAACCATGCCGCCTCAGGCGTGACCAAGTCTACTTTGGATAATGCCCACTCTATATGTCGCCGTCCATATTCCATGGAATTCCCAGTACCCACAAACCCCACCAGTCATGCTCTTATTCTGACTGTAAATTTATGACCATGCCTGAAGGTATGCTACCCACTAGATGGGAATAAACATCATTATTATTATCCTCCAAAAGAGCTTTCAAACTCCACGCTCAGCCCCATGCTCCACATTCCGCCAGGGTTCTGGCCCTCTTCACCCTCCATTCACAGCTCTACCCTCATTCTTAAGTACACTTCGGTCGGCCTTGGACACCCGCTTAGTTAACCATACTTCATGTACCACCACTCCTCCCCCTAACTCCCCATAGTGCCAAAACACACAATGGGCGATTTTAACAACTTCCTAATTCAAGCGATTGGCTCGCCACTAAAACTATCAATAATTCAAACGACATTCACGAAAGATTAGAGAAAAAGCTGCTTTTGTTTAAAGCCTGCGTCGCTGGCTTAAGCCCGCACCGGTTGTAGTATATACTTCAAAGAATCAGCCTATGAATCCAAAATATCTATTACAGCTGTTTAAAAATGCTGTCTCACGTGTAAGATAACAAAGACCCACAAGATGCACGCGGCTTCGCGCCCCTGACACAATTCGTTTCGTGAAGCCTCTACCCTTTTCCACAGGTTGTAAATGAGCCATGCTGAGGTCACCCTGTTGTGCAAACGTGAAACACAATCAGGCACCTCACGTTTTCCTCCGGTGGCTTTTCCCTGTATGCTTTGAACTACTAATGCAATAAGACTCACACAACTTACAGAATTAGTTAGCACTTTCCACGCAGTACGTTATATTTGAAAGCTTTTCATATCCCGGATCTGTACGCTACAGTTCACCGTGGACACCAGCCAGTAACGTTATTCCTCTGAAGCTACCTAACATACTCTGGGAGTGAGCGTTACTGGGCCGTTCTAAAAACTGTGGTGACTTTCTTACACGATTTTCTCTCTAGCAAAGCTCAAATACACAATATTCTTGCCTTCCCGGATAATAATAACAACGTTTATTCCCAACTGGTGGGTGGCATGCCATCAGGCATGATCATAATATTATAGTCAGAATAAAAAATGACTGGCGGTGTCTGCGGGTACAGGGGATTGCTCGGAAAAGGGACAGTGTCATAAACAGTGGGCATTAATAATAATAATAAGTTGTAGGGAGCATGCTAGTTGAGGCATGATCGGGTCGTTACAACCTGAACGCGGCGGGTAAGAACACAACGGGCATGCTTATTACCTGAAGTGTCACCACAGTTGTGGGAACCGAAAATAACGAGGGCAATGGGCATGAAGTACGACGCGTTCAAAAATAAAGCCTGCTGACCTGAACTAAAAGTGAAAACCGTTGCAGACCATGAGTGACTTTGGGCAGTCGAGTAAATGGCTAGGGTCACCAAATGCAGAAATGGGGATAGAGATTGAAGAATTCGATCTGGAGACAAATGGCAAGTTTTGTCTCAAAAATATGGTTTAAATTGAAACCGAGTAGACTCACTGGTGTCGCCGTTGTAAAGGAGTCCAGGTGTAAAGGGTAGTTTTGATGAGGAGGTAGTGACAATGCATAGGGCCAGTCAAACACCGTAAATGAAATTGAACGTGTGGAGGAGGCAAACCGAAATTGCGGCAGGAAACTAGGCCGGTTAAATCCGAACGATAAGTTCAGCGGTTTAGAACGAGTCAAGCTGACTGCTTGGAAAAACGAGGTAGCTGTGGAGGCAAGTAGGCTTCAACCAAAATTTCGGGAACCAACATTTTACACCTTTGCCTTTCCTAACCAGCTTTATTAACGACCATATAACTAGATATGAACCTGTTGGCGCAATATTTTGCTGATGAACATCACTTATTTTTGCATACGGCCAGGCCGGTTTGCATCGACCGCATACCACCATTCCCTGCCCCCCCAGAAAGTCTATCATCGTTTTTGAAATTATGAAGCCTTGCCTCGCTACGGTAGTTAGAACTTGTAACCACTCTCAACTGCCTGCTATTAACAGCCCCAGTCTAACGGCAGTAAAGACTCAACCTACACCCTCAACAGTCCCAAGAGCATCCTTGAGCCACGTTTGCCTTAACGTGTCACGATTCATTGGCCAATCCTAGCTATCCTGACGACTCCAGCTGACTCATCCAAGATGTTCATGTACGGAGCTGTCGCCGGACCCAAGTAAGACGTCACGAAGACGGAGCTGCGACTGTCATACCCAGTCTGACGTCTGGCCCGTAGTGCAAAATATCTTTATTATTTCCCCGCCATACCTGGTTAATGCGCTCAAAAACCCATCTCACTCCACTGACTTTGTGTCAAAACTCCGAAGGACAGGCCAGTTTATTATACAGTCTTCTCGCAAACCACATAAACCAAATAGATTCGCCCATGGCACTATCAAGGAGGCATTATACCGGTGAAGATAAAACCTTGCCGTGCACCCAATACATCACTTGCTGTCTGCCGTAGAATGATCCACGAAACTTGGCCTCGATTGTGGGATGTCTACTGCAACGATAGGGAACGTTTTCCTAAATAGGTCACGAGTGGCTTGCCCACTTTGAGATTGCGAAGACAACGACCATTGTTCATGAAATTTTTCAAAGTCTTTTCAAATCCAATGCAGGAGAAAACACGTAGGGGAACCTACTTTTCCACAAAATTTCCTGCCGTTTTCGAGGAGACATCATGCTGAGCCATGAGAGCCGTTGAAAATGTAAATACCGCGCCATAAGTTGACCTTGAGTTCCGCTAATTTTTTTTGGTGGAAATGCCACCGTCTAAGAGAGTTCGAGGGTTCAAATCAACATCGTCAAATGCTTAAGCTTTATGTATAAGTGTCCTCTGTTCAAACCGTGGTTTCAGAGAAATTTAAGATGCGCGTCTAAGGATCGGCACTAGAGTTATGCTTATGATTAAAACGCCAGTTACGTGTGAATGGGCAATATCCAGTGACCTTGAATTTTCGCTAACCTAATTAACTAGAGGCCAATAACATAGCCTTTGTAAAATTCCCATTAAAATACCTACAGTCTGCAAGGTCAAGTTTGTTTTGCGCCGGGTGGTCGGTAATCAATTTCTAGATAGTAATGCCGCAAGTTGAATGAATTTGTCAGGGTGATTACCCGGGTCTAAGAAGAAATCTTATAACCCCGGAGTCCGCTTTACGACGCAACATAAATATTGTTTCCAAGTTAGATTGCACGGACCGCAGGACATCCAGAGTGCCTTCTTCTGGATGATAGCCCCCCCCCACAAATAGAACCGGTACCCGTATGGTCATCATTTGGCTAAAATCTTGCTGAAAATTTCCTAATACTCATCACATTATCGTATGGCGGGGACCCAAAGGAGTAGGGATAGGTTTTCCAGTAGTCTATAATTCTCTTCCCTGCGAGCGGTTGGCATGTACATTAAGCTGCACTCCACGGTTGCTGTCGCGGAACGCAAAACTTGCGCTGGCAGGCTCAATATCCAGCGATGAAGAGGAACAGTGTCGCAAATTCTGTTCAACTTTTACGTCCCACAGGCAAACTGAAAAACTGAGAAATACAGAAAGCATAAAATATAAATTATGAACATAACAAACCAAACTTGTTTGTGCCATCCTTTGAAAAAACGTACCCAACTAATTTACAGACCGTCTATCAAACTTTTATTTCCTTCGACGACGCCTGAACGCATTGTTTTGACGGATCAGCAAATTAGCCTCGCCGGATCCGCCAGAAATCGAGGAGGCCAACCACACGAGAGCATCGTTGATGCAGCTTTGATGACCCACACTAACTAGCACATTCGGTTAGTGGGCTTTGTCAAAGGAAAAGCGGATACAAAAACGGAGATTTTCGCAGTCTTCCATGGACCACGTTTACGCCTGCTTGCTTTAACTTCCCACCCCTCGGAGATATGCGACAGCACGCGCTGATGCACTCTCAGCCTGTGACAAACTTTGAAGTGCCGGGTAATTGCCCGTATTTATTCAGCTGGTTCCGCGTATATACACAAGTAGGCTTGCACCAAATTACGTTCGACACAGTTTGCATTTCGGAGTGCATCCGACTGTAGAGGCACCAGTAGTAACTCAAGTTTAGTGGAGATATATAGGATGGGGTTAGTTGTATCAAAAGGAGTACCATATAAAAGAAACGCAGTACCGAATCTAACTTGACCTCATGATAATTCCCCCATGCATTTGCTTATCCGTCTATGTAATTTTGATCTGCTCTCCCCTTGCCGCAAAGGCCATCCCGTCTGACACTTTTGCATTGCTATATGTGCCTGTGTGTACATGTGTGCAGCCGACACAGTTATTCTTGCGCGTTTGTGTCCTGTTCGCTGAGCCTGTCTTGGATGGTTTTTTCTCACGAGTGATCGCACCGCCAATGAGAATCACGAGGCTGACTTCGGAAGGGGACGACCTAAACCCACATTGCCGAGGCAGCACTCTGCTTGCCGTTTTTTGATGCGCGGACATTGACACTGCACTGTGCCGGTCAGTAAGAGAAGTGTGCACTTGTTGACGAACGTGGACAATTGTGGTTTCCTGTATACATTTTCTTACCTTTGTGTAATAGTACCGTAGAATTTTGAACCAAGTTCATCCTTCGGACATTCTAGGTTGTCGAACCCACGCGTCACTCAAAGTTCCGTGTTGGCAACCTCAACGTGACGTATACTGAGAAGACAAAAAAGGACCAGAATGGCGGTTCACCTGAGATGTAGATGGGATGTAACGAGCGCCAAAAACTTTTCCGGCTGGGAACAATTGCATGTTGGTGTTATCGGTGGACTTGCTTCTGAGGTTATACATCTTCATTACAGAAAACCGTATTTCCGGGGTCCGCAGGAGTACGTAAAGTATTCTGGAAATCCGAACTGAGTGACGCACGAAATCAAAAGCCAAGAATTACGAAGCCTTCATATTCACGGATTCACGGATTGATACACAGGACCGAGGCCTTTGTCCAAGTTTCCCGGATCGGTTTTTTTCTTGTCGTTCTTGATATTCATCAACAGAATGTGTATATGAAACGGACACAAACCTCAAATTATGGAGATTTCCATCTAATTGTTGCACGAATTTTTGCAAGTCCAACGAAGGCCTGGCAATAACAGCAACTCAACGTGAATTACAGATAAACGTGCGCGCACAGCACCTGGTAACGTGAGCGGCCGAAAAGCGCGCAGAAAAAGTTCGTCAGAATTGGTTCAACATGTTAGGGTCCGGCGGGTTCAAGCAGGAGAAGGGCTTGAATAACAGAAGGGAGGTACACACAGGCAAAATTGTTATGCAGAAGGCACACCTGTGCCCGGACTTTGGAGCATATTGTGAAGTTTAAGTGCCATATGTAAACCTACGGCGCAATTCGGTGACGGATGTATCGTCCCGTCAGGTGTCAAACAGCTAACAGACTTTAAAGCAGTAGTGAATGAACGCTGCGGCTCATGGTGGCTTTATGAGAAAAATGCACCATCCATTGAGGGCTACAAAATTAGGAAGACCTGGTTAAGCAAACGATAAGCACAAAGCTTGATCAGTCGAGTGAAGTCGAAGAGGCTGTTACGGTTATCTGCTTTCTAGGTTGAGTGACGCGTGCCAGTTAAAGAAAAAGGACCAAGGAATCCTATTTCTGGTATCACGGTACTATTGCAAAAATAACGCACATATTCAACAAACCTCAACAGATTCCCTTTTGCGGATACCGTAGAAGTTACAAAATAGGACTGTACAACTACCAGCCTGAGCATAAGATCGCGGTTCACTTTGCCACAAATCGATATTGTTACAAGGAAACAGATATCGACAGAGAGTAAACACAAAACACAATATCCGACAAAAAACGGTGAAAGTTATAAAAATAATTCATAAAAGAAGAGGATTTTCAGTTCCTCGGATCAGGGCGAATACGTATGGGGCTTGGCTGCCACATATGACGGGAAACGGGGGCAAATTTATGATAATCTGTCTTCTACGAGTCTACAAATAACTCCGATGGGGCTGCCAAACTTTCCTAAATAGACCCGTCTACTCACATTTAAAAAGTTAAATGGCAACAAGCGAATTGAGGTCAGCAGTACCGGATTAGGTTGTTGTGGACATTCTTGCCAAATGCATTTGAAAGCCTAAAAATACGTCGGATGCCTTTTTCGACCCGGCCGAGTTTGTGAATTCAGAGTAAACAAGAGATGAATACGCTGGAGAAAATTGGCAACGAATAGAGCCATTCTGATTTGGATGTGGGACTTGGTTAAATTTGAGGCACGTCGGAAGATCACTGATGATGACTTTTCCCAGCAACTTACGGTGGATATCCCTAAGATAGTTGGGCGGCCGTTACATGGATTTCGGCGACACTTTTGTTCATGAATATGGAAGATGTTGGCCCCTCCTCAGTGCGCAATGTAATCATCGGAAAACTGATGGGTGGAAAGACGCGATAACAAATAGCAAGGGTGGTGGCAACCTCATCGAAAAATTTGTGGCTTGCGCCTCTTCAGCCAGGGGGCCTGGAGATTTCCGAGAATTTGACAGATTGCTGGGGTTTGCCATTTCGGTAACAATGGCGAATAATTTCGGGGCTTCAGGCATTGAAGAACCCAGGTTGGTGGAGCCGAAAATACAGTCGTGAGGTACGTCTCTGCGAGCACATGGCCATCTTCAGCTATGGGGAATGAGTGTCCCATTGAACTGGCAAGAGCAGGCGGCAAGGGGATCGGATGCGGCGGAAAATCTCGGGTTATCCAAGTGCTCAGGGGATATTTTTGAACCTTGGCATCAAATGTAAGACCGGTTAGTCCTCGCCACGTTCGGCTGTGATAGATATTAGTGTTTGTCGAGCTGTCATCCAGTTTGAAGTATGCAGTCCGCTGTTTAGGTTTGGGTTCAGGAGATACCAAACTGGGCTGGTATGTCCAGGCCGTTTGGTCACCGACGCGGTGAAGCGGATAATGAAGTAGATACTGGCGTCAGGCGTTACTGCAATATAAAGTAACATTTTTGTTCCTCGTGGAGTTATCAGAAGGCCCCAGTCATCATATGTTAACTTTTCTTCGGTGCTCGTCAACATGCGCCCTTTGTTTTGTCTCTCAAAAATGGGCACTGTCTGCACAATGACCTACTCGCGTCAGACAGGGGTCACATTGAGAGCTGCCACCTAGGCATCACTCCTATTGTCTCAGAAGTCCGATACGGCTTTTCAACCCTAATCTACTACCCACTCGTAGCTTATTTCATTACACTTTAAATGCACCCAACACAACCTGTTATCCTGGCTCACTTGAATACACAGAACTCGCTGGCTATAATATATTCCGCATTCATTTCATTGTGCAGCACAGGTGGTTATTATATATGATTGCCCTAAAGTGCGCATCCGTTCATTTGGCATCGGCTTCTGTTGTGCATCTAACGATTGTTTTTGCTTTTGTTTCTCAACCTCAGGCCGTGAGAAAATGTTGCCCACTAGTAAACCGAACTGCCAGTGCCCCTTAGATATATCAGAGGCCGGTGTACTCTCATCGAAACTGCTCACGCATCAGTCTTTGGTCCCATACTCCTCCCGGTTGAGCAAGGGTGACTTCATTGTCAGGCCATCTCTCTCGGATGACCCAATACCTTCATTGAAACGAGGCATCATCTTGGCCAGCCTGCCTCCGCCCAACACCCGTTGTTCGCCAGCCAAAGCCATGGCCCTTGGCATAAGCTTCTTGAATCGGGATATACACCTGGGCCCCCAACTATGGGAACAAGAACAGACAACAGCACTCACACTCCCAGGGTCATGTCACATTGTTAGCCAGGGCACACTAAGGTTACACTAATGCCTCAGCCACTTGTACCGGATACTCAAAGAATACAGTTCGCTGTGGAGTCCATATGTTCCAACCAAGCGCAAATGGCCCTACCTATATGGAAATTTGTTGCAAGTTGGTCTTGACTACTTGTGTCCAAAATTTAAACACCATAAGCCGTAGTGAGCCTAAACACAAAATTCTGAGTTTTCCCTTCGGTTTGTGCCGGCCTGAATGGAAATGAATGCTTCAGTTACCCCCGTAATAGCAACGGGAGAGCTAAGATGCCAATCCATGGCCCCACTCATCGAAGTTATTGAACCGAAGTATCATCCCAAAGTTCGGTCATTGACCCTGCTAAGTGTTCATCAACACCCTGCTATAAGTTATTCCACGAGGCACAGACAACTTCCTATTTGGTGAAGATTTCAAGATAAGACCTGCCAAAAGTCCAGTTGTAAATATGGTAGATATGGTTATCAAACTTGCTTCCTGTTCTCCGTTGGTAATTTCACCTGTTTAAACCCCAGCAAATCTCTCTGTACATGTTTCCCAATCAACTGGTTGCTACTTTACGGCCCTGCCGATCCCGCCCCACTTTTCCTGTATACGGCTCGAAGGTAACGCTAGTTGCGAGGTTCCGCTTGAGTTCGACCCTCATTCAACTTGAAATAATGATAATTGGCTTACCTCTTGGCTTGTACGCAACATGCCGATTGATAATTCACCTCAAAGGAGTCAACAGGTTGGTTTATTCTTCGGAGAGCTTCCATTGCTATTTAGTTGTCGTTTGTCCGTCTTTTGAGTTCGACAAACATTTCTATCGCAGAGTTCGGGAGAAACTTGGCAGTGCAAGTTTATCGTTTTATAGTCTGCCAAGCCTCAAGCGGACGTTTTTCCCGAATATTTACAAACCGAAACGCCACTGATGTATTGGATGACGCATAGATACCTACTCAACCAATCGTTTTTTACTCCATACCACGACAACTACCCGCGCAGCTCTTCTCGTATCGGCTCCCTGAGGATGTCTATGACTTGCTTGAGAGAGACCTTTTTTACACTATATATTTCTTCTTGGGATAAACTACCACAATCCAACCCGCACAGTGTGTTCAGACACCTGGTTTCCAAGGCGTTTCCTGCTTTGCTTTATACTCCCACTGGGGAGCCGGTGTCACACTACTATTCGATCTCTGATACCTCCATCACCTAAGTCACTTTTCTTTATTGAACATGTCCGTGCCTAGTTACACTTCTGCGGCTTTTTCAGGATTCACGGGTTACTGGAACGCCAGAAAGCCCTGTCCCTGGGCTGCCCTGGCTCGAGGTTTCACACTAAGTTCCTGCTGTTTCCGGCTGCTTACAAAAAGCCGGTAACAAGCATAGAGTTGTCGACTATAGCGTCATTCAGAGAAGAAATAAAAAGGTGTTAAAGTACTGGGGTGGCCGGAATTAGGCCCTAGGTGCGGTGAGTAACCAAAATGTCGAGGTACCAAATTCCAGGACTGATACCGCGGGAACAAAATTATCGTGAAAGGCTATTCACATTGGTACATATCGTTCGTTTTTTCTTTTCGAGACAAACCCTTAAGTTTGAAGATGCTGTCTTTGGGCGGATGTTCGACGGGCCAAAGTTTTAAGTGTCTGATACCGCGGCTCATTAGCGGTCATTACTGGGGTGTCCGAGAGATAGGGATCAGGATACGTGGTGGTGCACCGCCGAGTCATGTGCCCGTGTAGCTGAACGGGCTAAAACCAGGCGATTATGTTGGACTGAGTCCCCTGACTCCTGCAAGATTCTGGTTGACGGCAAATGTCCTGAGGTACGGTTGTCTGGCGTCCTAACTCCTACAATGCCTACTTAGGTAGTGAGGCCAAGCTCAATAAGGATGCGGAGTACATATTGCTAGGGTAGCGACACTGAAAAAGGAGTCTTGGCGTTTTGGTTGCAGTGACCACTTGCAGGCTGCTTTCTGTTCATGAAACCCGGTCTGATTTCGGTCTCGTGGTGCACGTAGAGAAGCCAGTGTACGGCGGCCGTAGCCGCTTATCTGTCCATGTACATTTGGGACATATGACAGGGTGTTGCAGTGGTGAAGGTCAGTAATGTTTATTTGGTTGAAACTAAAGTGAATACAGCGTGAGTATCCCCTGTCTTTTTCTGAGTATTTACAAGAGCTGAATGTCTGCTATTTGGAACCTGTGGCGCAGTGGTGGCCAGTTTTCTCCAGTATATTAAGTGGACGTTAAACTGAGCCGTATAAATGGAGCCATCCTGTAAATCCAGAAGTAGATGTTTGCGAATGCAGGAAACGGCGAAACAGAAAGCATCCCACGTTTTAATAATCGATTTGAAAATATGCTCACATTTTAACGTCCCCCTGACCGACCTCCCTCGTACTAGCCAGTTGAAGTTAGGGTCTTCTTTTCCTTCCAAGACTGCGTGAGCTAAAACGAACCCCTTTCGCAGCCTTCGAAGTTTCATTCGAAAACTTTTCACGTGGTCTAAGGCCCCTTGAGTATGGGGAATGTTACATTATCTTAAAATATGGCGGTTTCCAGACGAACAGTATTCAGCAGAAGTTCTACATAGCGTAGGGACTTTGGATCGGTATGCTGTAGGACTTTGGCGGGCACACGAGAGCACTCTTAAAGCAACGAAGAGCCTTTTAATAAGTTGTCCTGGCGTGCTCCACAGAGGAGCTAGAGGAGCGCTATCCCGGAATACCAATGTGGTTGCATTGGACATCCGGCTAAAGTTTGCAGATATAATGAGACCTAGGAAAGAGCTGGGAAAGCGACGTTAGGACCCACGCCGGCAAGTGTCCATCCCACTCGAATCATTGAAACAATGAATGGTTCAGCACGAAAATGTTAACCAAAAGCCAGAGAGCAGTGAGCGTAAAAGTCCACCCGGATAAGCGCTCTGGCTCTAAGTCAGCTGGTAGGCCACTACACTATACCTTTGTCTACCTGAATTAGCGTGCTACCCTTAGCATTGGCGGGCAAATTAGCGGTGAACATGGTGAAAGGCAGAGGTCGTTAATGGATCCTTGCGCACCTCTGCAGCAGCAGTTTGTGAAATGAGGTGCTGTTGAAGTTCCCGATACGGAACTTCGAGTGACGCGTAGGTCCGACAATCCCTAATATCAAAAGGAAGAATTGGGTTCTAAATGCTACGGTACTATTTGCATAAGGGTAAACAGATGTGTACAGCAAACCCCAATTGTTCACGTTCGTAGCGTCAACAAGTACGCAGGTCTGTCACTGACCGGCACAGTGCAGTATCAACGTCTGCACACCAAACAACGGCGAGCGGAATGGTGGCTCAGTAGTGTGGGTTGCGGTCGTTGCTTCCGACGACAGTCTCGTGACTCTCATTGGCCGTGTGATCACACGGAACAAGTCAAGGCAGGCTCAGAAAACGGGATACGAACGCGCGTGGGTAGGTAGGTCAGCTGCGCACATTCACACACACAGACACGCATGCCAACACACAAGTATCAGACGGGATGGCCACTGCGGCAAGGTGAGTGGCGGGTACGGATAAGCAAAACAACTGGAGATAAAAAGAACATAGGCGGAGTAAGCAAATGAGTGGGGGAATTATCATAAGGTCAAGATAGATTCAACAGGTGCAATGTTGACACCGACATCGTGAGCTGGTTCGTATGGCAGTCAGTCAGGCAAGTACTCTAAGCAACAGCTTACCTAGAAGAGAGGTGCTGTCGACCCGAAGCGATACCTGTTGCAAACCTCACATGAACCATGTTTACAGGGGAATGTCTGTCAGCAGTCGCCTTCCTAGAGTCATTCGCAGTAGGAGGTTTCCTAGTTAGACGGCGTTTCTTGCTGGGCCTGCTTTGTTTTGGGGCCATAAAAAGCCGACTGTAATTGACAACGCAGGGGATTGTCTGCAACGCTTTTGACAACCTGCTGAAGAACGAAAAGCAGTGACCTGTGATGGTGGTTCTGTTTGTTCGTCCAGTCGTCAGCTTTGTAGATGGGCCTTATAATCCTTCGCTTTCGGGTGATTAAACATTCCACACTAGCGTAACCGTGTGTGTACAGTGGGGCCAGCGGCTCGTCTGGTATAGCAGTGATGCAAGTGAGGAGTGTCAGACGAGACCAGTGGTTTTCTGGAGCATCTCCTCCTTGGCTTTTTCGGAGCTCTCTGCAGCAAATCTACAACTGATGCACTGGTCTTAGATGTGTGTCTCGAATCCAGGCTTGCGTTGCTTGCAGAAGTCGCGAAGTAACACCCTCGGAGCAACCCCGAAGCCCACTGATCGGTTTTGGTCGTCGTACATTCAAATAAAATTAGTTCTAAAGTAACAAATGTCGGCTTGATTGGAGGGCCAAAAAGGCCCTGAGCTTGTCAGTGTAGCGTTTGGCTGGCACAAAATGGTGTATATTGTTGCCCTGATGATGGAATATCACCGAAGAATTCCGCACTGCTCGGTGATGTGTTCAATATTCGGGGTCAAGGTAGAGTTTCGTCCCAGAGCTTCCTCTTTCCTAGCTGGACACTGCGTGATAAACCGGCTTTCCAAGTGCCCTACGGACGCGACCGTTTGTGCCATAGGTTGGGTCGTCAGAGTCTTTGTCACAAGAAGCACTAGGGCCCCGGTGTTCATTGTCCGTGAGAGGTTACATAGCAATGAACCACGTAATTCGAAAGAGGACATTCCCGGCTTCTTTGTGGCCTGCTTACTGAAGGTTGGACAAGCCTGTAAGACATTTGCGGCGCAGGAAAATAATGAGTGCGCGATCACAAGCGCCGAGTGGCGAGTGCTAAGAGATGTGGCTGGTCTGTAAATACCACGTTAAGTTCAGGCGAGCCCTACGAGCCCTGCCATCAAGCGAATTGGTTCACTGGATAAGTCGGGTGGTATTGCAATTCGGTGTAAATAACCTTGTAGCTGTGGCGGCCATGGGGCGGCCTTACTACAGTAGCCATCCCTGAAAAGTTGAAAGTCCTTGCGTTACTGAAAGGTGAGATTGTTTTAGGAAAGCTAAAAGGAAGGCTGGTCTACAGCTCCAAAGCAATCTAAGGTTGCTAAAGATGCGTACAACATCGTACCAGAACTATTTTACCTCTCAACGCTGTGGGTTCAACACCGCGTCTAGTATGGATGCTCGATAAAAGGTTACTTTATTTTTCGAGCTAAATGGAAGCGCGGGAGGGCAGGTGGGATGGCTCTATACCTAAATGCTGCCCTGTCCATTCAGAATATTCTCTCCAGCACCACTCTTCCACCTTTATTTGATGCACCGTTTTTTCAGACTCCGCTTCGTGGGAACTAGTCACTTCGTCTTGGCGACGCCAACCGTTGCACTTCAAGATCCGATGACGATAGATGCTTGGAAAGATGAGGGATTAGGAAAGGATCAGTAGGACGTGGTGGATTTGTAGGGGTATCAGATAACGTGGCGCTCACTAGCAGAAAAATCAAAGGTTTATTATATTCAGAAATGTGCCTGGATAAGGCAGGTTTGTGTTGATTGACCTGTCACCCATCGACTGGCTGAGTTTGCCGTTATAGAACAAAACGCCATAAGTGTGCTTATACTTGGCGAGTATGCGGTGCACACAGATAGCGGTGTGAAAGGCTAGCATTCGTGATATAAGCGGTGCCTTTTGTTTCGCACTGGCAGCCACTTGACCAGTGGACATAATTCCAGGGTAAGAGTATTTGCTTGATTTTGTCACGGCGAGGAGTTGATCGATAAGGTATTGAGCAGGGAGGCTAGCCAAAGTAATAGCAATTGCAGAGTGAATTAAACGGCAAACGGCGGCATACTTTAGCACTGTTATATAGTTCCATTAGCGGGATGTCTTTGTGCAAACGAAGTTCGTCTAACAAGGGGCAGCAGACAAATAAGGAATGATGAAGTGAGTTCCTCCAAGATAATTGATAAGCATTGTAGTTTTACTGGAAATTAATACGTGAACAGGATAAGAGTATGGGTTGCCAGTCACTGACCAGCCGCTGTGAGCCCCAAGCAATAAGTGGTGCATAACGAAAAATAGCCAAAGGGAGCTAGCTCTGAGCGTTAGAATTGAAGAATTCGTGAGGCCTTTATATTTCAATTGAATATGACCACACCCAAAAACGAGGAAGACGGCCCTGTGCGTTATGTTTGGCTGACGAGGTAGATTTGGTGTGCTGCAACCTTATCTGAGAAGAAGATGGAAACAGCTCTGCACGTTGACATAATCCACGAACGTCGCAACAGCGTCTCCAGAATATCCCATCCGTTTTTCAAATGGATATAAGGGCAATTTCCCCCCTCCTGTATTTCACGGCACATCTGGGGCAGGCACAAACCAGCAGCCACAAACAGATGACGGGGGTGCTCTCTTATGAATTTCCTGCATTACAGGTAAGTCTCACAGTCACCGGCAATGTGCGAAGCACCCGCGCTGCCGGAGGGGTGGTGGCTATGCAAAACGGATCCTAGCACGGGGCCACCCTCCATGCAGGGCGTAGCCGACCACCATGTCCATTTTCCATTCGTTCATGATGCCAGAGCCGCAGTGGCAAGCTACCATTCAGTAAAAATCGCCGCTTGTGAATTAACAAAATGCTCCAGCCACCAGATATCTTATCCGGTCGGAAGAAAACCATGCAAGTAAAACAGATTATACATCTCGAGCAAGCGGGCAGCCATTGGAACAGAGAAGCTGCTGACGGGGCAAATGAAACGGCTGTTATCACTGGGGTACTTGAAGTAAAATTGGGGTGTTCAGAGCGTGTGCAATTCGGCGTTGATAAGCGTTGGTGAGAACCACCATCTTAAACAGAAGGAAATTACGGCGCCGCGTGTTCCTAATGGACTGTGTAGCCAAACTGGAATTTAGTCGACTGCGCATCATTAAACCGACCGTTTTTATATGTGTGCAAACCGCGTACTCTATAGAGGAAAATGTTGGTAGCTCACGTAGCGTAGATGGTCGTTGGCTTGTTCGCCGAGCTAGGCAATTTGATTTCAAGAAAATTGCCCAGCTCAGCGAACAAGCCAAAGACCAATCTGCGTAAGCTGAGGATGTGAAATGGCTCCTAATGGATGATTTCATTCTGGTTTAAATTGGTTGTACCTTGGCTAGGCGAACAGAAGACGTTAAACAGAGCCAAGAGGGTAGTCTGAGGATAGAGTCCGGCCCGGAGAGTCGATGCGTAAGTCCTCTTGGCACAAAAGCTCAAGGGCGACTTTAGGAAAAATTAACGAGGTCAATGGGATTGAGCATGAAGAACATTACGAAGAGAACAGATCTGCACTTCGGGGAGCAGGTGCAGATGTGACGACTAGAAAAGAAGGCCCTGCACAGGAGATTGGTAAGGGAGTGATGACAGGCCAAAAGCAACTCGGAAAAAAGCTGCCTTGTGTGTCGTTTAACTATAGAGGATTCGCACTTACAACACACGCTAGGAGCAAGTTAAGGCACAAATGCAAATTAGTGGGCTCACAGCCACTTTCAAAAAATGTGGAAGTTGTGGCGCAAGGATGTGCTCATCTTCCTCAAAAGAAAGGTAAAATGGAGGATGTTTAGAAAGCCTACATTGTAGGACATTGTAGGGATATGGGGAGTTTTTTCCATAGATTAGAATGCTGGCAAAGGAAAATGTTTTGCCGAAAGGCAGTTCAACAGGTTGACGGCGGGAGCAAAACTCAGAGTCGTGGATGCTATAGGAAGGGTGGAAGAAAACCCAGAGCGTAGGTCAGCAATGAAATCTCGTTGAAAGATCAGACGATGCAGAAGATTATGTCAAACCTGATACGCCTCAGCCATAAAGTAATCAGCCCAAGTAAAAAAACGGCGAGGAAAATATGATCGCGCGGATGACCCTGGAAACCATGAATTAGTTACTATACACTCCACATTAGCCACAGAAACGACGCGCATCTGAAATCTGTGAGTCGGTATCCACTGCAACTGGCCTGCAGTTTGCATCTAAACGGATCTGCAACCGAAACAAAACTGCCTATGATCCTGCATCAGCCTTATTTTACCTCATTGGACGCCAACTCCCAACCAAAGAATCCTACTGCCCACAGAATTGCACATCCCCAATCCGATCATCTCAAACAGGACATCCATTACGAGGCTGTCCAGAAACCGAAGTGTGTTGGTGCAGTGATGGCACAGCACTGCCCTACCTTGTTTGATGGCATGCTCATAACCATTCCCTTCGTACTCTTGACCATCAACTCGTTTTTTTGCCTGCAAGTACGAACTCATTGATCACTTGGCCCCAGCCGCCCCCAGGACGAGTTCAATCTAACACGCTGCGCCCATTGCTTGGACCTAACCATCCCGGTTTCGCGATTTCAGTATGCCCTTTCCACGTGTTCAACGGTTCTACTTACGATGCTTGTTTGGCCCTATGCATCACCACTACCTCTCCCTCGCAAACACCGTTCACGACCGACTTTCCCCGATAGTAACGTCAGCGAGTCTTCCCAGTTTTAGTGTAAACCATGTTTCTGGGACGAATGTTGCCGTTTGTATCCACTTTGAATTTCTCCATCTCTCCATTTTTATATGTGCTTCTCGTGATCCTGGCCATTTACTCAACCGCCCAAAGTTGTTCAGGGCCTGTAACGGTTTTTCAGTCTTAGTTCAAGTTAGCTGCCTTCGTTTAAGCCAGTCGTACACCGTGCTTCATTTGTTTTAGTTTTTTACTTTCGACAATCTAAAATTACTCGCCACATGGTAAGCCTGTTTATTTGGTCTCAACTTACCCCGTTATGTCGTTGTCTGCCATGTTCACGTTGTAACGGCTGATCGTGCTTCGATTGGTATGCACCCTACAAGATGGGAAATAACCCTATTATTTTGTTTATTATTAGTATGTCCAGATTGGGTCCCACGGACTGCCTAAAGATGGCAATTAAGCACACTACTGTAGAGTCGTCCGCTTATAAAAGCATAGGTCTTGCAAGCTTGAGCCAGCTTGTACCAAGCATGTTAGGAAAAGCTAAAGGAACAGGAGCGCATGAGACTAAGGTCTTTCACTTCGACAAGGGTAGAGATCGACAGTCTACTACATATAGACGCTTCAGGGGGAAGTTGGAATGTGTTGGACTGAGCTTCGCATTTTATAGCGGCAAAACACCACCGGAGTTAGGGAACCAAACGGATAAGGAATCCACATCAGAACGAACGTTAGACAAGGTAAGGGCATGGCCGCTGACCTGGAATATGTATGATATCTTACTAACATCAGCATATTGGAAATGAGCGCCATGTGTGATCGAGTCAGTGATGTTACTGACGCACCCCAAGAACGCCGGGGGCCAGGCATGCCACTTGGGGTGCAGTTGGATGAAGGGCAAAACAACCACGTGCATTTCGCCAGACCTGAGCAGATAGCGTTTTCCCGACTGTTCCCAGACGCCGTATATGTAGATGTGGTATACGCAACGTGACGATTTGGGTAAGTCCTTCTGAAGCAACTAATGTATGGCACGTAGCACAGGTTTCACACCTTTCTGATCACAGATGACATGGGTGTCCAATGTGCGGTCATGTAGGTCACTGTGGAAGCGATCAGTTTGCTCCTGTGCTATTTGTCTATTTCGCGGAAATGGTAAGCCAACAGTATCCAGCGAAGGGGTCCATTATGGACAAATTAGTGGCCTAGATTAGGGCGGCCAGATTACGATGTCATGTTATGATATTTCCATATTTGTAAAGCCATCAAGAAGCACATATGTCGTATAAAACCCATGTACCTGAATTATAAACACTCTGCCCGCAGCCGACACATATTCACCGAATGCCGTACAGTAGTCTTCTGTTTTCATTACATTACAAGCGCACAAGTTCCGCCGTGATCTGCGAATGCTGCACTGCACGATTCATCCAGTACTTCACGACCCACTGGCTATATGTTACCCGCGACTGAGCTGTACGCGCACTATCCGCGATAGCCCTATTTGGCAATGTAACAGAGTGGTTTCAAGAAAACTAACGGTTCCCTTAAAAAGCGGGTTTGCCACTCATAACTAACAAGATGAGGTGACACCTACTTAAAGTGCTACTCGATGGTTGACATCTGTGTGCGTAAAAACATGTGTCCTTTCCGTCAGGCTAAGTGGCCTCCTTTCGTCCAGTTTTTTCAGGTATTTTCGGGGACTAACCGTTCCACGCAGTAAGAAGCAGCATTCGCATATTTTCTTGGATCGCCTCACCACCCACCAAAGGTGGTCGTCGGATTATAAAACACCGGAGCAAGAAATAACTCTTGCAATTTTTCCCAAGCCAGCGCCATCACTTTTCGATTGCCTGCGGTAACCGGGTAATAGATACACTGTGGATACTGCAAACCCAGAAAGCCACCAACGTCATTAAGCATGGATTATCCAGAGGCGAAAACTCCTGCGCCGCTTCCCAATGTCCTTGGCGGACAACCTGCCATCGATGATCGAGTATTGTGGATCTCACACCAGATATCGGTCTCAGGAGACAAAAGTTGCCCTTTGTGGGCTTTCTGACCTACTGATATTTCCCACGGAACGCTCGTGTCCAATGTATCGTTTATTCAATCACATCGACTCTTGTGATGATGAACCAATCCAAGTGTGTGTTTAGGAGCTGCAAGTCTGTTCCAACGTCGAGAGTACACACGACTCATTGTAGTTGAGATACAGTCTCCGCCACTCCTGAAAGCGCACAGGTGTGGCCGTCAACCAGTCTGTGGAAACTCTCCGCCCTAACGCTCACTTGGAGCGAAACGCATAAGACAATCACAATGTTTCAACGTTTTTTACTCCAGCGAGGAGCGAATTTAAAGCCGTGGGTCTATGGTAGAACCATTGCTTCAGATAATCAGTCAGAGGCAAGAAAAAATGATTGTGTTATCTAGAGCTTGGAAATGTAGGCGATTATCCGTCCTTTTCAGAGCCAACTGCTGACTTTCACTGCAGTTTTTGCGTGGTGGTCAGGCTTGTGCGATGCGTGACCCCACAGCTAAGGATGGTCGGAACGCCATTGAGTTTAGTTTGTACACACCATGAAGGCCAATATGTAACGGCCGGGCAAACTGAAGTAAATACCTCCATATTAGCTAGGCTTCTGTTTTGAAGGAGTGTCGGTTCTTAATCTACCTGGGCAATAATTTCGTTAAATTATATCCCCATTTTGATTCCGGAGCAATGGGAATATATTTTTATTCCAGTCTATTTGTCATGTACTAAGGCTTCATGCAATTCAAGTAAGTATCGTAATAACTGAAAGCATTTGCTAGGTAGACGTTAACTACAATAAGAGACAACACATATGCATGACTTTGTATAGTTAGGGCGGTAAGAGAATGTCATTGCTTTATACAGTAAGCAATGCAGTCAGTTTGTCGTCAGCCACGCCGAACACTTGGTGATATTTTGATAAATTAGCTAAACTGTTTTTATTTCAGAACGAAAATACCTCACTGAAATTTACGCGTCAAGGAGGCCGTAAAGTTCCTGCTAGGATGTGTTCTGTCACCAAAAAGACTATTAGAATTCAACTTTTTATCTCGTTCCAGTTGGACAGCCGACTTTTCCCAGCCGAGATGAATGGGAGCCGCTTGGTCATTCACGTAAGCAACGGTCGTTTGGCTGTTCATTACGATCGATGTCATTTGCATATCGTCAGCTGAGCAGGCACACTTGACTCCAAGCCGCATGTTAGTTGCGGACTTAAGTTGGATTCTTTTGGCTGCATGGTATACGCAACGACAGCATTGTGGGGCGTTTCATAATAATAAGTTGATGTGTCTTACATTTCCCGTAGGCTTTAATGAGTGGTGTTACATGGAGAAGCAAAGAATAAACCACCTGACAATCCCCGGTACCCAATGCAGAAGTGCTGGTGGACCCCACCTGAAAAAACAAGAATGTACCGTTTAAGCGCATGAGACACTGCCGAGGAAATAAGCCAACTGCCTTCTTGAGAGACAGAAACGGGCAGCCCAAGAGAGATCCAATAGTGGTATCTGAAGCCTACAGAGAACACAATGCAGGGCTGTATTCTGGCTCAGCGACCTCATCACATCAAACCTTGGCAAGGCGTAACTACCAATGGCTTCTAACCGACTTGGTCTTCGCGGAGGAGGATGTGCATCAACTCCTGCACAAGACAAACCCCTTCCGCGCATATGGGCCAGATGATGTCCATCCAAAGACCTTGAATGAAACGCCGCTCACACTTGCAAAGCATTTCTACCTGGTATTTCGTCAATAATTCGACCGAGGCAAACTTCCTTCTGTTTAGAGGGAAGCGATTGTCACACCAGTCTACAAAACCGGTGACCGCCTATCGCCCAGCAACTACAGACTTATTAGCCTCATCAAAATACCGTGCAAGGTGATGGAAAGCATTTCGAAGTGGCCGTCTTAAATCACCTTGGTACCAACAAATTGATTCCCATAGCGCAACACGGAATCTTCCCAGACCGTTCTTGCTGACGAACATGATAGTGTCTATGGAGAGTTTAACCCAAGGTAGGCACGAAGGACTGATATCGGGTGCAATATTTTTCGACTTCCCAAAAGCAATCGATCAGGTCCCACACCTCCTGCTGCTCTACAAACTCGAGTATTATGGGATTCAAGGGAAAATTCGTCACTGGATTAAGGTGTTCCCATCAGACAGAACATTCAGTGTGAAAGCAGGCTCGACCTACCCATTGGCACCGATCTACATTGGATTCCCCCAAGGCTCTGTTTTGGGACCAGTTCTGTTTCTGGTCTGCCTCAACGACCTTCCACATTTTTTTCAAGCACATGTCTAATTTTTGCGGACGACCTGAATTCCTGGCCTTCCAATGCCAGCCCCCTCTAAATCGATATAGACACAAAGCAGTTATCGCTGGACCGGTATCTTCATCTGAACGACGAAAAGTGCGTCCATATGTCTTTCGGAGGAGACTCAGCGAACGACTTTGTTGCGCATGGTGATAATAGACCAGAAGACATTACGAGGATAGGTACCAAAATAAATTTAGGCACATCGCTCTCAATCCTGCCACCCTCAATTCACCCTCTTCACCCGTACCGCTCGCACGGACCTCCAGATACTCTATGAGGCCTACGTCAGAGCGCTTCCTGAATATGTCAACCAAGCTGTCTACTCAGGATGCAAGAAGGACGTAACCCTCATTGCGTTTATCCAACGAGCCGCTGCGAACATGCTTGACGGCCTTAAATCAGCTGATTATGGAACGCATCTCGCGGAGCTTGAACTCTTTCCGGTGGAGTGTCGTAGCATTCGGGGAGACCTTATATTTACTTACGCCCTGTTTGGCCCAACGAACACACGGCGGGGGCATGATAACAAGATTTTCAAGCCGACAGCACACATTATTGTTAAGCAACAATTTTATTCATTTCGGACAGTTGGTGCGTGGATTAACCTTCCTCCACGGTTGTTCGCGCCGCATCTGGCACCCATTTCAAGGCACGTCTAGATGTACTTTCTGAGTCCTCGCGCTTGGAAGTTTACCACCCCGGGCCGAAAACTTAAAGGGCAGTGCTACACCCTTTTTCGCTTGTGCTTTTCAGGTGAACAGAAGCAGCTGAACGGCAAGAACAAACCCGACCCGGGAAGTTTGAGCGAAAGCCTCAGTCTTGTTTATCAATCAGTGAATAGGTGATTCGTCAGTTGTAATGGAGGGATTCGATACCAGTATACAGGACCTGAATGCTTCCAACTTGATAGCAAGCAGGTGGCCAGAAAGCTCGACTTGTGGTAGTAAGTTAGCTTCACGGCAGACAGTGAGCATGACTGATATGCTAAAGGATTTACGTTCTTCTGATCCCGTACGAATTAGCAGAAGTTAATGTGATTCCGGTATACTGATTGCTCTGAGTAAAGCTCCTCGAAACACGAGGACTACATCTCTCGCATGAGTCTACTCAGGCGGTTACCATATACGAATCTAGATAAAAGAGTGACCTACCGAATATTTTGTGTCAACGAGTGTATTGGAAGCTGTAACAACCCCCCAAATTATGACCGCAGAAACACCCGAAAATTTTGTCCATTTTCGAGCGAATCAAATTCTCTGACAAATTGAGACACTGTACTTCATTGAACAATAATTTCAATTCGAGGTGTTTTTTGAATTTAAAAAATCGCTCACTTAAACAGATCACCCGTATGAAGAAGTCGCAGAAAAACGTATTGGGCATAAACATTTTTGTCCATGAGCTGGTAGCCCAGAAGACATCGTAGTTTCCGAGAGGTCATTTTGATTTTCCCTGTACCGTTGGGCTAATTTTATATACTTTATGTAAATAACACCAACCACTCGATTCAGATTCCACAGTAGTTGGGACCGCACCAGCGTCAACCGTTTACCGCTACTATTGGGCGACTTTGGCGTCGCCAATGTGGGAAACCAAGAATCTACTGCTTTACTGGATCTGCAGGATACCCGTGGGATTCGTGAACCAATTGAACTACGCAATCTGTAAGTGACCCCGGGCGCGCGCGTTTAGACCATCACGTGGTCGTCCAGGCTATTTTGGCGAGACAGTGGGGGTGAGCGTAAAAAAATACATCGAAACTACGTCCAAAACTATCGTAACACTTTCGCTGATGATTGCACGTATCACGGGTCCGGAAGCGATACACTAAACTCCAAGATCTTCGTTACAGTGTGCCGGTTTGATCATCACTTTTCTCGATTGACTGGATGTGCCGCCCAGCCACATCTTACGGGAACTAGCGGAAGACCCGCACCACTAGATCAAAATCCAATATCCATGGGTACCACAGGCAGCCCACCCCTGCGTCAACCCTAACTGCCATCGAAGCGTGATCATGACGATGAAAGTTATCCACTGACAGATGTCCCACAGCTGGCCTCATTCCACTGGTAGTCTAATCGATAAAGAAATACTCCTACCCTATGTTAAACGTAATAGGTCAGACTGGACACGTATGTTTTGCAAGCAACTTAATATATCAAAAACAGTCCTCAGTATCGCCAACCAGGGAAGCGCGGTGACGAATGCACCTGCAGGTCACATCACAAATGGTAACTCCGATGCAATGGCTATAAAACTCAGGGATGTAAAATACTTCATGGGAATGCGTACGATAGACTCTGCCTTAAACCAACCTTGCGGACCATTTGTACAATCTGATTTCATCCGAAAAGATGGAGGAGGGCTTCCATCCTTCTTCGGTCGAAAGCGACCAGATACATCAGGTTCGCATATCTCGTGCACAACCAGCGAAAGGAAAACCCACTTACAAGGATAAAGACAGCAAACAAGGGATCTTTCACGGGAACTTCGTAAACCATCTGAACTTTCCATATCTAACGATGCGGAGGGACAGCGTACGCAACGTGAGACTGAAACCTCCCAATTCGGCCGGACCGGGACGAGATTTCACGAATTCTAAGTAAAATGGATCGAGCTAGTAACGTTTTTGGAATGTGACCATTATTTTTAACTATTTAAACAGTTTTGTGAGCAGTGTGAGTGCGCGTTTGTGCTCGGTATGCTGCTGTCTTCGTCGTCGTTCGACTGTAGCACCCTTCCGGTGCCTAGGTGCCATGCCAACAGAGGGAGGTATGAGGGCTGGGATACTGCCAGGTTGCACAAGCTTAAAGGGGAGCAGTCGAAATGCTGAGGTTGGATTCGAACCACGGACCTTCCGGCACGTAAGCTAGTGCCTTAACCACAGCGCCAGTGGCCCTAATATGGACCGCCACTCTCCTGCTAGCTCATCATTTTGACCCAACCCCCGGGTTCATCAGCGCACGCTTCTATAGGGACCATACTACTCACCCTTTGTGTTCGGCATGTTTCTGCGCGGCACCTAGGCCAATGCAACTTGGATGCCCACGACAATTCAAGCCAATATGCTGGACAGTTTCACCGGGCACAGCGGTAAACAAACCCATGAATACCCCATATTTACGTAAATTCATAAGCCGGCTACATTTACACCGGCATGTATGGAGCGCGAATTTACTGACCAGAGGGTCCTTCTTTCGAACCCAATCTATGCATCCCGACTTCTGCCTCGGTTTGGGCAACCTGGCAGTATCTCACCGTGCTTCCTTCGGGTGGCATGGCATCTGGGCGCCACAAGGGTGTTACAGCTGGCCGATTATATTACTGTTTGTGGAGTAAACTGTATACCTCCAGTGTATCCATCACTTTTAGGCCACTTAATGTCTACACGAGGAACGAAAACGGAAAGCACCCAACATAAACAAGATCATATCCACCCCGACTTTGAAGCGGAACTTCTCATTTAAGGATTCAGCTGTCCACGAATATGAAGTCAAGATACACCGACATTCGTTTTAAAAATTCGTGAGGGGACCTTTAAAGGTTACATTGCCCGGAACCGTAATGTAGTTATCAATGAAATTTCGGAACCGTTCATTCGGGGGTTCGCCAAAAAGTACGCAGTATGTGACGTCAATTCAGTATGCTTAGCGTACCCAGTGTATTATGACATACGGCCATCAGGACGGTTCTCAGGCTGGGGAAATGATAAAATCTATCCAGCAGTGAGTATGTGCTGCGACTTGTTCTACTGAGGCTTATGAATCGCGACCGCTTCTTAGCAATGGTTGGGGTCATTAAAATGGCCATGAAAGGTGAGATGATTGGGGCCCAGCTAAGCAATCCCTACTTTCTTACCAGATCTCCAGGATTCAATGTATCCAAGCTAAGGTCAGTCAGGTTGGGTTGGCCTAAAACCCAGGGACCTTAAAAACCATCCAGTGACAGCATACAATATTTCGATGCCGGTGCACGCGATATTTTGAGGCCGGCAAGTATCGATACGTGAGGAAGGTGAACTATCCCAGTAGGACATGCTGATGCCACTGTGGTTGCGCCGTCATCCGTTACACTGTTGAGCTCTGGAGGTGATGGGTAGGCACCACGGCCAAAATATAGATCGAGTGCTCGGATATGGGCCTCGGATCCAACACTCCTGAAAATTAACAGCCGAGCAACTCGCTGAAGGGGCAGAAGCATTCTTTACGTGCAGATAACCATTGGTCCGAAGCAGGAGAATTCATCCGTGATTCATCTGTGATTGCAGTCAATGAGACATTGCCGCGTTCAGGGTATCCGATAGGCCCTTCCTACCTAAAGTCATTACTTTCAGGGCTAACAGGTGTGATGGCAGAATAGGAAAGGCCTTATCAATACTAGCTGGTTATATAGGGCAGCACCGAACTGTCACGCTGGGCTTACCAAACGTTCGAGTAGTGTTCAATATGCAAGCTAGGCAAGAAGGCGCGCATCACTGCATATCTTATTTCAAAGTCTTTGCCCTAAGGGATCAGGTCATATGTTTCGAATGTGCTGGTACCAGAGGATTTCAACGCCGTGAAGATTAGCTGGTCTGCTCTTCGTGATTCGTCTGAAGCAGCACTACATAAACTGGTTTGTCTGAATGTCTTACTCCAGCTGGTTTCAGAAAACACTAGATAGAGAGAATGGCAGGCTGCGTCTTTCTTGGATTTGGTAGTCCCGAAGCCCAATAGAGATATCAACCCCATATGCATACAACCATCCCTCGGGAGGAATGGTCATACCGTGCTTCAGCTGGAACTGCAGGTGACTAGGGTGACAGTTCCCGATAAGTCTCGCAGATATGTTTCTCGTCTTGGTAAGACGCTGCTGTTGCCGAGTTGAGGACTCTTTAGCGCATATCGATTTAAGTGTGGCTAGAATATCATGAGGCTGGAGGGCGGTGCTTTATTACATTGCAGGGTTCCAGGTCTAGGTTAAGGGTAACCGTCAGTGGAGTGCCATACGGGGCAGTGTTTGGTCCTTTATTGCGTCTACGTAAGCGACCCGGTGGAGGAACTCGATAATCCCTTGTGTCTGTAGATGATGTGAAAGCAACTGGCAACCCTTAATGCAACGCAACACAACAGGACCTCGATAGATTGTACGCCTGAAGCGTTGCTTGGAAGCTGTCACCGAATGTTTCCAACAGTACGGGTTGTTTTGTTGTACGGCTGAGGTGTGGCCTCTTCGAGCGGTCGTTCTGAGACGTTTTCAGGTGTTCGACAACCGTTGTCTCAGAAGCATAGCTGGTGTGGGTTTTTGTCGGCGAATCAGGAACGAGGCAGTTAGAAGCGAGTTTTCGGTTGTGCAACGTGGACCTCCATTGAAGAATGTGTCCAGCACCAGAAGCTGTGGTGATTAGGCCATGCATTACACATGCCGAACCATTGTTTGTCAAGGAGTGCTGTTTTCCGTGCCCAATTCAGAGTGGCTCAAGCGGGTCAGTGATCAGTCTTTGCCCTGACAGAAGGTTGTGACATGTTACGAAAGGTGTGGGTGTTGTCGACGTGACTCTTTCCAGGATGGAGTCCGCGTGATACCCACTGTCTGGTTGGAGATGCTGCAAGATATGGCTACTAATCAATGTCAGTGAATTTCTTGTTATCAATTCCTATCCAGTGTCTGGAGGTATAGGCACCTCGGAATGACTGTTATAGACTAGTTTTATTCTTTTCTTCACAATAAGGCTTTCAATTGAATTATAGTTGTATGGCAGCGAAGTATCAGCGTTGAACACTGATTTTATACCGTCGATAATCATTACGATGATGTCTCCAACTTGCTAGGGCCAGTGCCTCTGTCCCGCGACGCTCCCTAGCTGAGCCTAACACCTACGTGCCTACTCCGAGGACATCCGACCTCAGAGATATGGGGACTCAAGCCACAGCCGACTTAAAGGCTACTGTCGGTTGACACACAGGTGGGTCGACGGCGAATGCTCCAGGTACTCGTGCCCCCTCTCAAGGTCACACTAAATATTGTGTACTGGAGGGGAGCTTGTAATTGAAAAACAATAGCCAAATGCTAGGCCTCATTCATTACCATATGGACTCATACAAATGAACTTGTTCGCCCTACAGAAGACCTAAAGCTATCATATTATGACGACTAGGCTTCAGTGTTTCAGTGATCTACACTACACTTCACTGGCTTGAACTCACATCCTTAGAAAAGCTAACAGGACGCATCCCCACAAAGAACGATGACCCCCTTACAGCAAAAAATCGATGTGGCCTGGAGGACAAATCATACTGTCCTCTTCGGTGGGAGTGTGAAGAAAGCAAGGTGTTTCTTCCAAGCGACCAGCATATCCATATTTATGGAAGCAGCGATGCTACTCTCATCCGAAAAAAATCGTTCAACTGCAGCACCCTTTCGGTGCTTAGCTGGTACGCTACCCGAAGGAAGCACTAGGACTGGGATACTGCTAGGTTACCCAAGTCTAGACAGGAGAAGTTGAGATGCAGAGGCCGGGTTCGAACCACGGACCTTCTGGTCATTAAATTCGCGCTCTAACCACTGAGCCATCTCGCCCCATCTTTCCCCCGAGGAAGGTCGGCCCTAGAAACCGCACACTCCAGTCGCCCAACAGTTGACTGTCACCAGCGTATTATGCAATATAGTAGAAATACTGTTACAACCGAAGAGTCCGGTGTGGCTTTCAGGGCAACTGCTGTGCGCATCCGCATTAGAATTGAGACAGTCATGCCTCTCTCTGTGTCCTCCGGCCAGGTCAGCTACCCTGGGCCAAGTGGATCAGACTATTGAGTCATTGTCTCTGGGAAGGGCTCTTCTAGAAAACCCTAACAACCGTTGCCTCGCGGTTCGAACTTTTGAGACAGTTGCCAAGGGAAGGATTCCAGAAGAAAATTCTCCCTCCACCTCGTGAGTGATATTTTTGAGTCAAAGGTTCAAGGTGGTGGGGTGCCTCGACCAAACTTCTTTCGGCACGGGCAGCTTTGCAGCTCTTTGTTTACCGGTCCTCATCCTCATCCACACCCAACCCACCCCAACCGCCAGATAGTGCACTGGGGCCAACCCTTTTGCCAGTCCCTTAACCATTGTTCCGTTTCTAAATCACCGCCCAGGGAAATAAGCAAAGAAACCTACTAAATTCCAGCGGTCTGATCCACGTTGCAGCTTTCAGTGTACGTACTTAGCATCAAATTGGGCAAAAGACATCTCTTGCTGAAGTTTTACTCTCCCTTTCTATCAGTGTATGTTGTGTCTTTGAAACACGACTGCATTTCGGTCGTGCACCTCAAGCCGCTTAGGACGAGCTCTTATGTTTTGCATTTTACTTTTCGGGTATCTCGTCGTCCTGACACAATAGCTCGCGGATCTATGGTGTGGGAGTTGCACCCAGCCTCAGGGCTGAAGGCGCCCTACTGTACTGGATCCCATTAAAATCGTACAGTGGTCTTCATGTTGCACGGTTGTCTGGTTCAATTCAGATCAATACAGGTGGATGCGGAAACGGTGTTTATTTGTCATATCAGCATACACCCCCAAAGACTGCAGTTCTGAGACTGAGAAAGACGGGTTTTATCGAGATCTGTCGCGACTGATTCGGTCAACAAGAGAAACGGATACCACAGCTAGGTGGTCCATTTGGAGTACGTGCTCCGTCTACGGATAATGGTGAGCAACTTCTTCGGTTTTGTGCTGAACATTGCCTGTTCCTGGCCAGTAAGAGCTTCATCAAAAGCGCTCACACCGAGCCACTCGGAGGCCACCAACCGCAAGCCAGTCGTGAAGTCAGACCATGTGGTTATCAGCTACATACAGGCAGCGTCAATTAAGTACTGCCGCTCCTTCTAAGTACGAAAGGTGAATGCAACCGTGCGATTTTGCGCGTTCGCTTACTAGAGGGCGCTCCATAAGGATTACGCTAGCACCAGTGATGAACCCGCTTGATTTTGTTTTCATCCGACTCGCTTACACCCTTCGTTCCTCACAACCGTCAGTTGCATTTGGAGTGACGGAGCCTCGATCGAGCGTTAGATTTGGTGCAGGTGGGATCTTCGTCGGTGCGCTGCCGCGGTATTATTAGTGTTTGTTGGTGTATTGTGCTTGAGGACTGTGGGATATTGTGTTTTGCTAGGTGAGTTTCGGTTGTGTTTGTGTGGATTGTATGTGTTGTTTGGATTG
>SJOL01008920.1:389235-425337 GCA_004794785.1 Opisthorchis felineus | reverse complement strand
GAATGCGGACAGTTCTCACTGTATGGACATTGACCCTTCATCAGCGATGATAGGAATTATGGAGCACTTGGTGAGTGGGCATATCAAACTTCATTAAATTACGATATTTCAATGCTGTTACCGAAGACATGCACGATATCCAGTTGATTGTGCATTTTCCCTTTCCGAAGCCGTGTCCCCTGAAGTTGGTCTGCGGAACACGAAAACTGGAGTGACTACTCAGTACGTTTGTATTGGCGCATGCAACGAATAAAAACGCCATTTGCCAACAGTGTTCTCGTAACTTTATGGTGGGCGCATGTCAGAAGGAAACGCGCTTAGATAGGGAGGTGGTGTTTAAGATGAGTGGTCGAGGTGAGTGAAAACGCGTACAGTTATGAGCATGAAGGGCCGTCTTTGGCCAATGGATTAGGTTACCGTGCATACGTGAGGCCTCATAATCAGCGTCGCACATAGGCACGGGCTTAGCAGCTGCGATAATTAGTTGAGGTGAGTGAGAATGACTACCGTTACCATAATGACCGGCAATGGATGCCCTTAGTTGCCATTACTATATTTGCGCCTTGTGGCGTACTCCACCTATGGAGCGTCATATTCCTAATAGGAATGATATCATTGTGTTGGTAATTTACCTGCAGTTATCTCGTTACGCTGTGTTATCCACAGGCTAGTTATGCACATCTGAGGGAGGTAATCATCCACAGAGATGGCCACGGCACAGTTCATGCAGTTGTCTAACACTGTTATACTTGATGGAAGGCGAGCTCCATAGGAAAATGTGCTGTGCCTAAATTCGCCGAACAAACTCACCACATTTGCTAAATATGGGGGTATAAGGCAAACAAACGTCTCTGACAGATCTCCCTGGATAGAACTTGCATTGGATATTCTGTAGAGGTTATCTCAATCCTAAAGAACACCGGAGAACGCCAAAACATGCTAAAGTGCGATTTTGCGATTTATCTCTCGTAAACCGGTAACAAAATGCGAATCGGTGATGGTCCTTGACCTTGAAATTTCGCTCACTTAAACAAAGTGCCATGAGCAGCATATCGCCGAAAGGTGCAACGGATTAGCCCAACTCCCAGTAAAAGTCATAACTTCGAAAACCCTATAGTCCCGGCGAAAATGATTTGGGTGTGCTTCTAGTGAGCGACGCGAATCCATGGCAATGCAACGGTAAAATTCAGTGCACGGCAAAAATTGAGCGAGAAGATTAGTTAAAAAGGGCTCAAACAAAAGTAAGACATACTTGGGGGTACGTAAGCAAAATGCAACATTTTTACGCAATAATTTGTATTCAGCACACAAAGGTTTCGAAGAAAAGCGCATTTGCCGCATGTGCATTGACGGCGGTACAAGCGCCAGTCACTTTGTCCGGCAGAACCCTTGGAAATAGCCATGAGTGATCCATTAGCCGACACTATAGTTACCGGCGGGCCACGCTGGCTGAAGATCTGAGACAGTTCTCGCAGGGAGTTGATTGTTGTTTGCGGTGAAACAGGCACAGACTCTGACCACTTGGACAAAGCGTCAATAGGGCCAAAGTAATCAATATGCATTTGGCACCAGATTCGTTCGGGTGTAGGCAAGGCAGCAGGTGGCATGCGTGGAAGACACCTCGCAGTTTTTTGGCGTTTTCTTGAAGAGGTAGAACGCATTACTTATCCAGCTCCGCTGGGCCGAGTTTACAAAGCAGGAGCCGGACTTTCCGTGCATCATCCTGAGCAGTGAGTTCGACGAGGAATAGGTCGCTGAGAATTCGTTTCTCGGATGTCATGGTGGCCCCTAGGTCATAGTTAAATTCAGCTACGCTATTTGCGACGCTGTCAAACTGATGACTTGGCGTCAGAGACGACGCAGCACTGGTAGTGGTATCCTTCATCTCTGTGATTACTTTGTTTAGCCCAAATTGCTACCTTAGAAGTGCATCTACTTTCGCGGACTCAGTTACAGGTGGACCGAAAAGAACCTAGTCCACAAAATTTTACGGTAAAAACGAGTACGATCAACTATCATATACTTGATGTGAGAGTGAGCGCACAATCCCCTAGTCACGACGCATGCCTAACGACTCCTGGAGCAGACAGAAAAAGACCGAACCTCCGGGAGAGAGATTTTGCTGTCTCAACCGAAGAAAACGCACAGAGCGACGTCGCGCAAATGTATTTTTGACGGCCTTGTGGGACCTTAAATCTGTTGGGACACACCAAGTGCAATTAGCAAGGAGCTAGACGCGGTCTTTTGGAAGGTTGTCCACGGGTGAGGAATGGCCCAAAAAAACATAAATTTAAATTTTCGGAAAACAACTTGGCAATGAATAAGACATTAAATGGTTTTTCGAGCAACTGATATTACTTTTTGATCAGGCCGTCACCTGAAAGGCTTCGCTATATCTCCGAAGGTCCCATTTCTTGGTGACTGAATCTTTGAGAGCCGGGACCAGCGTAACCTTAGTACATGGTTTACAGCTGGTAAATGCAACTGAACTGAGGTTATGATGAAGTTACTGTGGCTTTTTCGGTGATGATGACGGTGATTACGGTGATTTTTCCCCTTCTTGAGCGCATCGGAGATCACTTGGCCAGAATATTCCAGCGTTTTCGCCATCCGACCCGGAGATGTGGGTCACGAGCTGGATACTCAGGAACAGCACCTAAATTTTAGAAGCTATCGCTTTATAGGGCTGTTGCTGATTTCCTGGCTCTGGCGGCATCCACCCAAGTGTTTCACAGCCGCCCGGCTGGTCTGTGCCAAATCCTTTTTCAATAATGCCTCATTTCCAGCGCTCGCCCTACACGCATAAGTTAGCTATGATCAACGTTATATGTATATACAATCACCGACTCAATATATACATACAGAGAGAGAACCACTGTGACCTACAAACTCGTTGTCTCATCAATCTTACCAGTACATATGTAGACCGATGGGGTTCGCATTTATCGTTTCCTGCAGCTTCCGCTTTTCTCAAGGTGGTTTACACTGTTCATGTCTTAGCAACCCAATCAAATTTTACCCCAGCTGCGGCTTTCACTTGCACCACTCTTGACTCCCTGTAGTCCTTATGCAGGATTCTCCCAATACTACTCTCTGAAATTGGCGAGGGCTTGATTTCACCGGTCTCCCGAGCTAGTCGCCAGTTTCTTCGCTAGCCGGTGCTCTCAGTTTTGGCGTAGGCGCTCTCATTTCATTCGTTTGAAGTTTCTGGTGGAGTCCACCAATGATCCGCCTCTGTCACGACTCAAACTTTCATCGTCATCATCAGGAAAAGTAACGTCAATGTCGACACTGATGCTTCAGTGCCCCATACCCACAAAAGGTAATTATAGTTAAATCCTTAAAGCAGAAAAAGGAGGAAAGGTTGAAGAAAGGAATGACGTTGTGCTAGCCTACCAAAAACATTCTGTGATACCTACAGCCTCAGAAACGCAGCCTGACAGCCTGACAAGAAACTGACAGCACGAAAATCACCGACATTGATTAACTGGCCTGGTATCGTCTCCAGCTAAACGCAGAGGGGGTCATCAGGACTCAAACGCTTCGTAGTCTTTTCCGCGCCCTTTCAACGGGTCCACCTCGGAGTTTGTGCCATTCCGAAGAGCTACGGAGAGTGGAACGAGCCTTGGTGCTCGATTTTCAGGAATGAAGTACACATGAAGGAGCCAAGTTGGTTGGTGGTGAATAACTAACCCCTTATCCCATCTGCTACCGCCAGGATGATCAGTGTTGCTCTATACCGACCTAAAAGCGTGGTCTAGTGACCCAGTCACCTCACACAATACTGTCGAAGTCTGTCCACAACGGACTCATCAGAACTCCTTTTCAACCGACAATGCAGCCAGCCTACTACCCGCTTACACCCCCGACTGAACCAGGCACCAGCACAACCCGTTCTGTGCAAGCTCTCCATCAGTATCTCCTCGTCGCATATGTGCTCCCATCCTTCCACTAGGACGATGCAAAGGGTCAGTCGTAACAGCTGCCGCTTCCTTGTGATTGTTCATGGTAGATTCCAAAAGTTATCCTAACTTTCCGAACACTGTATTCAAGTTTGGGCCAGTGTCTTCCAGTTTGCTCCTTCAACCCTCACCTAAATGTCGATCTCCCTAGGTACACATTCTAAGTCCTCGCGAGAATATGTATAGGACGAGCCAGTCGATTTTGATTCCCTTCCTGAACGTACTTCTCGAGTCAAAGCCACAAGATGGAAAATAATTTAACGAGGTTATCCGAAAACAGATCAGTCCTCTCGAGAGCGCTGTATACGTTGGAGACAGGAAATTGTAATTCATAACTGACATATTCCACTCCAAGCTACATTGGATAACTAGTTAGCCTTGGCCAACTGACATATATCTGCCATATCCGCACTGACCTTGAGAAGTTTTGGACGAGCGTACTTTCACTCGGAATGCTCTGTCTGATGGGAACGCAAAAATCCTACTCTGGATCAAGGCGTTCCTATCAGACAGAACATTCCGAGTGAAAGTAGGCTCGACCTACTTTTCTCCGGCGCCGGTCTCCATTGGAGTTCCTCAAGGCTCAGTTCTGGGACCACTGCTGTTTCTGATATACGTCAACGATCTTCCAGACGTTCTTTCATGTCTGTGTCTACTTTTTGCGGACGACTTGAAATCCTGGAGAACCAATGCCAGTGCCCTTCAAATGGATGTAGACGCTGCAAAACAGTGGTCGTTGGACTGGTACCTTCCTCCGAATGACGAAAAGTGCGTCCATATATCATTTGGAGGAGACTCAGCCAACGCCTATGTCAGGCATGATGAGAATGAACCAGAAGACCTCACAAAGATAAATGCCAAAAAGGATTTGGGTATCTGGCTCTCTTCAAGCATGTCCTTCTCACTGCACCAAAAGGCATTCGCCGTTCTACGGATGATTAGGCGCACCTTCTCCCGTATTACTCGCATGGACTTCCAAATACTCTATGGGGCCTACGTCAGACCGCTTCTTGAATACGCCAACCAAGTTGTCTACTCAGGGCGCACGAAGGACGAAACCCTCATTGAGCGTGTCCAGCGAGCTGCTACGAAAATCGTTGCCGGCCTTAAATCCGTGGACTACGAAATGCGACTCGCGGCGCTTGACCTCTTTCCCTCGAGTATCGCCGCCTTCGAGGAGACCTAATTCTTACTTATGCCCTGTTTGAACAAGGTTTGGCCAACAGGTGTTTCACCGTTGAGCCAGTAAACACACGGCGGGGACATGGTAAGAAGATTGTCAAGCTCAGAACGAACACTTTTATTAGGCAAATTTTTTTCTCATTTCGTGTAGTAGCTACGTGGAATGACCTTCCTCCGACGGTTGTCCACGCTCCTTCTCGAACCCAGTTCAAAGCGCTATTAGACACTTTCTTATGCGAGTCCTCGTGCTGGCAAACATACTGCCCCGCGCTGAGAACTTAAAGAGCGGTGCCACACCCTTTTTTCGCTTGTGGCTTTCAGGTGTAGGACAGCCGCTGAACGACAAGAAAACCGACCCGGGAAATTTGGGCAAAAGTCTCGATCCTGTGTATCAATCCGTGAATACGTACGGCTGTGGTTGGTCAGTGCCGACTGTTCGTCAAGCAATGCTTCAGCCACATTACCACCTAATTGAGAAGATCCATGTGGAATTCAATTGATGTATACCTTCTCAGTTGGCGGAAGAGCATCGCCATAAGAAATTTTATGAAAGAAGACAGGGTATCTGGGGGCAGAACTCATAGGAAGAATAGTTCCAGAGCTTTTGGAGTCGGCATCAAGGTCGAAATGCGAGTAGAGAACGATTTTGCTACATTACTTGGTTGATCAGTGCTACAGTGAGGTATACGTTGAAGTAAGAGGAATGAGTAGTCGGGGGATTGACTCAAATTTGTTTTTCAGATGAGTGAAAGGTTCAGATGTATATCGCTGTTTGGTGAACAGTACGCGCAACATATAGTTGTAGGTGTTGTAGGGATTTTCAGGATTGACGTTCTCATCACTCTATTTCAACAGTCGTCCTCCTATCCCGGCGACATTCTGGTGAGTCCACACCAAACAAGATTCGAGTTTCACCCTTATTAGAGCTTGCCAGTGGCACATATCCGTGGCCGTGCCGGGGTATGAACCTTGGGGATCTAACATGCGAGGCGAGCGTGTTACCACCACACCAGCGCATGCTGATCGCATCCAAACTCTCGCGTCTGAACAGGCGAACGTGTTCACTCTTAAGTGACGTGAATCCAATGCTTCCCCTCTTCGGTGTAGACTCACTAGGATAATTGCGTCAAAACAGGAGGGCGGCGGTTAAAGCGGGACTTATGTGAACACTAATTCTGCAAAAACCTGCAACTAAACGGAAATTGTCCAGCAGGTTCCAAGCGTCTGAGCACTCTGACTGGAAAGTCATGACAGGATGGTCAATCGTTCGACACAACCAGGACAGTTATCGGGTCGTCGTTCGAGATATCGGGTAAACCAGTCTCGAGCGTGAACGCGTTCATTTGTTCAGGCGTGAAGATTCTGATGCGTTCCGCATGCGCTGGTGGAGCAGTAGTAACACGCTGGCCTCGCATGTCAGATGTTCAGAGTTGAAATTCCTGGTTGTCCATGGATATGCACTGCTGATGAGCTCCAATAAGAGCGAAACTCGAATCCAGGACATATGTCTTTGTTACGTAGGGTTGAGCATAACTTGATCCAGATGTACTGGGAATTTGGGGTACCTGTATAAGGGGATTAGAAAGTGGAGGCGGGGAGTGGCTAATAGGTGAAGACGCAACTCCAGAAGTATCAACCACTTTTCTATCCTTTTTTATTACGCACAAGATTGACTTACAGGCTCAGGGATGATTTACAGCCAGAGACCCGTCGGGATGATAGACATTAAGAACATTAAAAAATCGTTCAGCTGTAGCAAGCACCCTTCCGGTGCCTAGCTGCCGTGCCACTCAAAGGAAGCACGAGGGCTGGAATACTGCCAGGTTGCCCAAGCCTAGACAGGGGAAGTCTAGAGGCAGAGGTCGGATTCGAACCACGGACCTCCCGGTCAGTAAATTCACGCTCTAACCACTTGAGCCATCTCGTCCCCCATTAAGTGGGGCAAATACATTAAACAAACACTGAAAACAAATAGACCCATTGGTGATCAATGTCTGGTCGAGTCAGTGCACTTCATTTTTACTGATGAATTTTTCAGACTTAACTGTCATTTACACTTCACGAGTGGATTTATAGGAACGCGATACGCTTCAGGTATTTTGGGACTATTCATGATCATGATCACCTTCAACTATGTCTTCATCAACCCGCAATGCCAGCTTGTGTGGGTGAACAGAGCTGATGAAAAGAGATCACGGTTGTGACTTCACCTGTTTAGTCGGAAATGATATCCGGGTGATGTTAATCTTATCGAAATCGTTTAAGAAAAGAAGGTATTTTCAGCGTCGTAATCCACTACTGAGTTAAACGCACTGTCAATCGGTACCCGGTTGTGCGATTTGGTAAAACTAGGACAGATACGGCTGTCCCGTTCATTTAATGTTCGTTACTGAGTGGGAACAGTTACAGCCGCCGGGGTTTTTGTCGCGTCCATCTGGTTGGTCAAATCTGGCTGTTGTGCCTATTCAGATGGCCTAGGCCGTGTTTAGACAATTCGGTTGACCATAGCGGTAAGCACATTTCGTATAAGTTGATTATTGATCGAGCTCTCATGCTTGGCGTCTTTTAAAGGGGCTTCAGCAGTAGAAAAGCCGGGACCGAAAAAAATCACTATTTTGTAGGAGGAATTTTTTCTAGACGGAAGTACTGTCTCGTGTTGTTACTGAACAAATCTATCATATTGGTGTTGCAATTAGATGAGTTGCTAACGAACTAGTCCATTACAATAGAAATAACATGTTTTGGGCGGTGCAAAATATTGGTTGCTATCGCGCGGATGTTATTTCGCGAGTTACTGCTAACTAGCTCACTACACGGACTTTTGGAGAGGATTGCTACCACTCCCGCACGGGTAAGGGATTTTACATACAATCTCTTTCGTTTTTGATCCTTTTGAATGAGCCACTGTTTGTATATATGCAGCGGACGATAGTGATAAGTGTGGTCCCACTTTCCTTGCGACCCTGCAACAATGGTCTGTTACTCTGACATTACTACTGGTGATGATTATAATGGTTACTGTTTTCTTAATTTACTTGTAGCCTGTTGACTTCTCAGTTGTTTTCCTCATTAAATCCACGAGATGACTAGCCCGGCAAAGCGCTCTCGTTACGATACGGTCGGTGTTGCTACTGCTCAGTTTTACAACACAACTGGTATCGTTCCCACTAATCTTCATTTGCCACCTGATGTGTCCTATTTAATCACAACGCATCCAAGTTGTACAATCGTCGTTTACGAACTGCCGACTGGTTGTTCAGAACAGGACTTAATCAGCATCTTTCGACAGTTTGGTGAAGTGAAGAACGCCAAGGTTGTGTGTAATGGAAAAGCCGCCCTCGTAGAGTTCTGCGAAATCTCTTCTCCGACACGTTTGGTGCACATGGCTAAAATAAACCCATTTCACGTTGGTCCCAATCGAGTGCGACTAGAGTTCTCCTCGGAAACGATTCCCTTTTCCTCTAGTCGACAGCCGGAACCGAAGGGGACATTGTTACCACCAGGAGAGGAGGCTACGTGCATTCTCCACCTGGATGTCGCTGCTGCTGATTATCCTATCACCGTTGACGTCATAAGGTCAATCTGTGAACCTCACGGTAAATTAGTCCGCGTTTTCATTGGGAAGAAGAATGTAGACCGTTCGCTTGAAGTTCTTGTCGAATTTGAATCGCCCAAAGATGCGGCGAAGGCCAAAGAGCATCTAGATGGAGCAGATATATATTCTGGTTGTTGTAGTCTTACTGCAACTTTCTCAAAAGTCCAGAAGGTTCATGTGACGAAAAACGACAGCGAATCGTGGGATTTTTCTGGCCCCAACGCATGTGTCCAGGGCCCCCTCGGCAACACTTCCGCCAGTCGTACTTTACTTGGGTCTGGGGCTCCCCTCTGCCCAACAGTCTCACAATCGCCTCCTCCGCCAACAATTCTCACCGCTGCGCCAAGTCAACCAGGTTTGATACCTACACCTAATCCGATGCAAGCAATTCCACCTTGCCCACCACCACCACCGTTCGCCTACTACGCATACCCGGCCTACAGAGTACCTCCAATGTATCCTCCAGCCGCCGGAATGGCATATCCTTATCCTCAGTATCCCGCCTACTACCCTCCTCCAGCAACACCATCTGAAATGCCCGTTGTTCGCTCGACCATTCAAAGTGCATCCTTCAAACCTCTCACTAGGATTAGGATTCTTCCTTCGCCGGCACCCGTGCATCAGGTCACTCCTGGAGGTATTGGCGTCGGTCACGCTACTTCAAACTTATCGACCGCTGCAGTTCAACCGTTGCAGACTGAATCTGTTTTTGAATGCATCGAAGGTGTTGTACTTATGGTATGCAACCTACCGCTTACGTTCAATTGTGATCACCTGTTTAACCTGTTGTGTGTTTATGGTAACGTCGCACGAGTCAAGTTCCTGAAATCACGCCCTGGTTGTGCGATGGTGCAGGTGGGGAACGCAGAGGCTGCCGATTTCATCCATCGGTACTACAATGGGATTTCTGTGTTCGGGCATACCATTCGGTTTTACCATAGTAAGCAACCGCAACTTGTTGAACACGATAACCTTGGCACTCTTGATGACGGATCTCCCGTAATGAAGAATTATATGAGTAAGTATCTGTTACATTTTCATCGCACTTGTTCATCCATGTGTAAAACGGCATTTCTTCAAGGTACTTGTGAGCTTTGACTTGGTCGAGAAACCGCGTGCGGTAAAACGGCGTATAACGTAGACAAGGCAACATATTGCAAAGTTGAACAAGGCAAACTATCGCCCACTCACCGGGAAAGGATGGCATCCGATCGATTGACTGATAGCCTGAACCCCGACACCTCCTCCATTAGTCACAGTCACGAAGGACGTTCCCCACATACATTGACAAGAGAAGGAGTACATATGTATCGTTTGCACGCATTTGGCGGATTAACCTTTGGTCTGCCTAATACAGAGCAATATTCACATTCCTCTCGTTTTATCAGTTCTGTTATCCAGGCGCAAATGTCCAGCTAAGTTCACATCGAGGGACAATCACTTAACCTTCTCAATGCACAATTCGTGCTTTGAGAATTAGGGTCCGCCTGTTGGAATGTTCATTTCTGCAATCCTGGGTTATGCGTACTTCCCTTTATGGACGGTGTGAACGTAGCTGAGCTGTAGGTGCGCCCAGCTTTGTACGATTAGGGAGTGTTGGAGGATGTCAAGGCCGAAACTAAATTCAGGCTACCTGTAGAACGCGATGCAAGCCAGTTCGATTCGGTAATTATGGTTAGGCAGACTCACAAACCAGCAGAGTCGCTTTGTATGCTCACATAATATATTTAGAGAGCAAACTTTCGCACGAATTCACCACGTCCAGTGGTGTAAAACAAGCTTTCCCTGTTTCACCACTACTCTTGAACGTTGTCATTGATACCCGGCCTAAAGCTGTCACCTTGTGGTAGTCGGGCTTCTGTGCTGCAATGATCCTGTGGGCCATACCGGCTGGAACCCAGTTCCTAAAGTTTCAACCATACCAGGAAGGCCAACGGGGGCAGCCCGACGAAGAACAGGGGACCCCTGTACTACGAGTAATCGCATTACGAGGCGGTGTGGAGGTAAAATCGTGCTGTCCTCTGCGACAGGATTCTGAAAGCAGTAAGGCGGTTCCCCCAGGCGACCAGCATGACCATATTCATGGAAGCAGCGATGCTTCTTTCCCCTGAGGAAGGACAGGTTAGAAAAGGTCGGCCCTAAATACCGCACACTCCGATCTCCAAACGGTTGACCGTGACAGCCGGCGCATTATTCAACACGGTCGAAATACTTTTAAAACCAGAGTCTGGTGCTGCTCAAAAGACACCTTCTGCGCGCAGCTGCACTAGGAATGAGACAGTAATGCCTTACTCCCTGCGTCCACGGTCCAGGCCAGCCCCCTACAGTGAAGTGGGTCTGACTATGGAGTCATTGGCTCCGGGGAGGGTCTCCCAAGAAAACCCTAACAAACGCTACCTCGCGGTTCAAGCTATTGAGTCAGAGGCTAGGGGCAGGGCCCCGAGCAAAACCTTACGTTCTCCCACTGCCTTGCGGGTCAGACTTTTGAGTTAAAGGCTCAAGGTGGGGTACCTCAGCCAAACCCCCTTCTTCGGCTTGGGCAACCGGGATGTATCATTTGCCTTTGCAGCTCTTCGCTCACCGGCCTTCGCCCTCATTCCCTCCCAACCCATCGTGCAATTCAGTGCAATCAACCCATCTGCCAATCCCCTTGCCAGTGTTCAGTGTCTCAACCATCGCCCAGAAAAATAAACCAAAAGTATCACCTACTAACCTACTAACCTCAAAAAACCTGACCCACGTTGCAACCTTTAATGTCCGTACTCTATGTCAAATTGGGCAACAGGCATCCCTCGCTGAAACCTTACTTTCCCTCTCTATCGATGTGTGTTGTGTCTCCGAAACACGGATACAAGACCCCACTTCGGTCGTGCTCCTCAAGCCGCTTTGGACGAACCCAGATGTTCCACGTTTCACTCTTCGGGTATCCGGTGATCCTGACGCAATGGCTCGTGGTATCTACGGTGTGGGAGTTGCACTCAGTCCCAAAGCTAAAAGCGCCTTACTGGACTGGATCCCAGTAAAGAGTCGTGTTTGCGCTGTGAGGTTTTCTGGCTCAATTAAGATCAATTCAGGTCGATGCGGTAAACGGTGTTTACTTGCCGTATCAGCATACGCCCCGACAGACTGCAGTTCAGAGTCTGAGTTTGCTCTTTACTTGAGGGGGTAGATGGTTGGTTAAATGGCACATCTTTTTTGACGAAGAAATGGGTTTTCAGATGTATGTAAAGTGTGCACATCTGTTCCTACATACTGGATGGTGGGTTCTGATAGTGTGCTTGATTGTGGCTGGCCTCAGTATGATGGACTAGATGTTAATTTATCTTCTCAAGCCAATCGCTTGCGTCCACAATGCTACCTGCTGTCTCCGTGCATTTGCCATCTCGTCCAGTTAGGTAATGCGTACAATTGTGGTTCCAGGTGTGGCATTAATACCTTCTGTCTCCTTGTAATATGCATTCTGCTGATCTCGCTACTAGAGAATTCAGTTAAAACTGTTATTTGACGGGACCGTTAGGCGTTGAGTTAACAACAGATTGAATATAAGGGAACCGTTACTTAGACACTTTTCCCGTCGCATGCATCGTGCGGACTGTGCGAAAAAGTCCATTCGTTCATTGAATTCCATATGTTTCTCGGTAGAACTCGTCCTCTCTAAACATTGAACACTGGTGAATTGTGTCCTGGCTTCAGTCTGGATCAGCTGACAATTTTACAGCATACCAACTAATGAACATCGATTACGTGCCATTTCTGAACTCAGCTATTTGCCATGGGCTCGGTTTCGAGGTATGCATGTAGGTGTTTGTGATTCCATCAACGGGTTTGATTTTCCGGGAGAAGTGGCGTGAATTTAATGGAACTTCTCCCAGCATATAAGCAAGTAGTCATCACAGTGAATTTTCGAACACTGCCGGTTTTTGGTCAATGAAGTGCATTTTGTGGTCAGAATTGGGAAAAGTTTGTTTTATTAAAACGCAGTTAGTTTGACTGTGGCATCCTGGCTCACTAATCGGCCCGAGGCAAAAAGAACCAATGCATTCAAGTACGGCATCTTTAGTACATAGTTGTGCACCCCGCAGATGCAGCAGATTGGCCGAGATACTGTCATTTTACCCATGCATAGGGGAGAACTATGGAAACGTCAGGGTCTAGTGTGAACTAAGAACTCACGTGTAAGAAACTCATGACATCTCGAACTCATCTTCAACTGGTCAACGAATACTTGGGAAAGATTGAGCAAGATACTGGGCGAGATACTGTCAAGAATATTTCGGCTTCTTGATAGAGCAGTCGCCAAGTTCGGAATACCGATAGTATAAACGGTGCAGTTTTCTGGCTGAAGGCGATTAACCGGTGCTATGCTGCATAACATGTCTGCGGTTGAATAATGCGCCTCCTGCCAGCAATCTTTTGGAATCTAACGATAAGCATTGTTAAAAAACTTCAACGTCCGCGATTGTTTTCAGTCGGATTATTTAGCTACAAGCCACGTATCGAGTATATGTTGGTTCCATCTACTGCAGATAACGGAAAATGACAAGAGGGTAATCCCGAGGCGATGAAAGCGATGATCTAGTCACCTCATAGATACTCAACTGTCATTCTTTGCTGTTCGATGGGGATCGGGACAGCCACGCATCAAAGGCGTTACCTTGATGCAGGTGCATTGCTGACCGTTTGACTGAGCTATATCTGGCGAGTCGTGTTCCATGGAAACTGCGGCTGTCAACCTGAGTGGGTTTACTGATTAGGGGATCTTGACTTCGTTGCCAATCTACAGGCTGGTCACCTTTCGATCGCTTTCGCCCCATGCATGGCTTGGAGGAAAGGGCCCTGAGAGACAGGCGATCCTCTAACGTTCGAATTACGTGGCCTAAAGACAGGTGCTTGTGAAGGGTAACTAGGCAGTCTGTCGTGGACGGACTGTCTCTCCCGAAAAGCATTTGGTGTAGGTCTACATCCGTGGCCCCAGGTGACGCTTCGGAGACGGCAATGGCTAAACACTGAAAATCTTCGTATATATATTTTACACAAAGGCCACGTCTCCGGTCCTTAATGTGATGCGGATTGGGCTGTTGCAGAGTGTACTCTACAATGGATAGGAAAACCGTTGGCATATTACCGTCAGTGCTGTTGGAGATCGGGGAAAGTTGCCCTCCGTTTGTGACTCGGAGATCATGCAGTCGGATTTATCCACCACGTTGGCTGATGGGCCTGCAAGCACGAGGATTTGGTTAGCTCCCGCCCGGTCTTTTGTAGGGCTTTATACTTTGCAGGTATACTCCAAACCGTGTAGCACAGTTACTTAAGTTAGTTTATCTGGCTTGCATTTCTTGGGGGTCTGATGCGAGGCGTGCAGTAACGTCCATGCACGCAATGTCTGAGCGGTTTAATCCCAAAAGTACCAGGTGCAGGGAAAGGCGCTTCTATAAAATAAGAGAAGTATTGAGGGAGAATAGCCTTACTTGGCGCGGTGAACTCAGGTTGGAGTATACCGTAGACAAGCACACAACCGCAATTTGACGCACAAAACCTCTGGAAGGGACTAGAATTCGAGAGGGATAGGGTCGGTGAGCGAAAGGGGCGAATGCTACTACGCGGTTGCCCGAACTGATTGAAAGAGTTTTTCTTATGTACCCACCGATCAATTGATTCACAAGTCCGACTTAGGGCAGCGAAATAATGCGGGGGTTATTTAGGACTACCCAGTCAGTGTTTTCAACCCAGCAATCTAGCAAGTGTTAGAGTTTTTTGGTAGGAGTCCTGCCAGTGATTCGGTACGCTGATGCATGCAAATGTGAGGGCCTTCCGGGGATGCAGAGCATAACGCATTTGTGCCCGCTGGTGAGTTCGAATAGTTTCGAACAGTTTCGAATAGTGCATTGGCGGTCGCCTCCCCGCTGTACAGCGTCTGGCTGCTTCGATTTCTGACGTGATCAGACCTTGGGGGATGAAGTTCCAGTCAACAAAGTCAGCCTAATCATTTCAACGGCCGGGGGCGATGCAGTCAGTAACTGTATCAACAGCTGAATTACCTGTTCATGGTACCCGTCATGCGTAGCCACAGGTGGGCGCAACTCAGAAGTGTCTAACCGGACCTTTCAATAAGCAGATGCTGAGTTCCAAAGCACGATATGTCTCCTGGAAAGGAATAGACCTGATTTCCGTTTACTCCCGTAAATATCTTTGGACGAACCGATCGTATTAGGGCATATGCTGATGTAGTGGTGGTTAATACACTTTTCCCAGCCTTTTCCTAGAAATCCATCTAAAAGGTCAGGTGCACTCACACATCGGCTCCTTTCTTTCGATGAAGTGTTGGATGTTTACAGACCTTCCATTTCACATCCGACAAGGAATCGCTTGCTCGGTAATGAGGTCAAATTATTGAACACTATCCAGAATTTTGCCTGACGAAATGACTCGGCGGTTAAGGCGCGAAATTACTGACCGGAAGGTCCATCGTTAGAACCCAACATCTATATCTCGACTGCTCATGTCTGGGCTTGGACGACCTGGGGCGAGATGGCTCAGTCGTTAGAGCGCGAATTTACTGACCGGAAGGTCCGTGGTTCGAACCCGACCTCTGCATCTCGACTTCTTCTGTTTAGGCTCGGGCAACCTGGCAGTATCCTAGCCCTCGTGCTTCCTTCGGGTGCCATGGTAGCTAGGCACCGATAGGGTGCTACAGATGAATGATTTTGGACGACTTGTCAGTATATCATCCCTCGTGCTTCCTTCATCATCATCACCAATTGTAAGAAACCGCGTGCTTGTCGTACAGTGGTTGTAGCTGCCACAGTTTCGTTCACCGATGATTTGGGGAGGGCGGGAGCTGATAAATTGGTGCGTAAATACAGGACTGTTAAGTGGGGGAATTTGGAATGGAGCTATGCATTGAAGGCAATAGCTTGGATGCGCGAGTGCCACTGATGACGCGACTGGGCCCATATTTGACAGTGTCTCTAACCATTGATGTGGCCCATCTCGGGGTCCCCATCCAGGAAGACGGCAATGACCAGCGCAGTTGAGTTTGCTGGTAATGGCTTCCTTCGGGGTGACATAACAGCTAGTCATCGAAAGGGTGTTACAGCTGAACGACTAACCTACTATATACTATCTCTCTGATGGTGCCATCTCCTATGTGCTTATCTTTCGCGCTTTCAGTATGACATTCACAGCCAGCCGAAAATGGCTTGCAATATCCCCGCACCCGGTTGCCGAGTACACCCTTGGACACATCAATGGTTAAAGACATTGTCAGATATGGCCCAGGGGCGCCCTCAATGGCGCTTCTGCATCCAGGCTGTTGCCTTCACCGAACAACTCCCCTCCCAATCTCCCTAATGAAAAGTTCACTTACAACCCTGTATTTACACGTCAATTATATCGTCTACCGTCTCCAATGCGCAGTTATATACCCCATCTCCCCAAACCATCGGTGAACGAAACTGTGGCAGCTAGAGCCACTATAAGGCAAGTACGTGGTTTTTACAGCTGATGATGATTCATAGGAGGCCGAATTTGCTGGATCCTTAGGAGGCTTCGCACTGTTGGACCCTTCCGGAAGAGACCATTCTTATAGAGCTTTTCAGTAGAGGAACAGGTGTACCGTGGTATTAGTGACCTTACTAAATATCCCGACCGAGGAAACATCGTTTTCTGTCATCACTGAGGAGCATGCAACGTCATTTCAGTGTTTCCGTTTTTTCCAGTGTCAAATGGATGCTTCTAAGCCAGTTTGTTAAATTCCATGTTGACTTATTCTTCCTCCCCTGCCATCCAGTGGACCCAAACAATCGTTTTCGGAATGCTGTAGTTGCTTCGAAAAGTCGAATTCTGGAACCATCGCGCACGCTTCACTTCTTCAACGCGCCTCTCAACATCTCTCCCGAGGATATGTGTCGTGTGTTTACCGATTCGGGAGCGGTGTGTCCACCCCGTGTGGTATTATTCAACACAAAGGCAGGGCAGAAGACGTCGCTAGGTTCGTTTGGCTGTTGATTCGATTTTGGTTCATTCTATTCAAAGAACGCTGACTGGTCCCTTGAATTCTTCGAATCCCTGTATCTCACACCCATAGCTTCTGAGGGGTGTTAGATTCAGAGGGCAGTTCGCAATGTCTTGGGTGTGGACCTAAGGGCACGTAGTGCAAACGAAAAGACACCGTCCTTGGACAGTACTCGAACCCACAACCTATCGTCTACCGACTTGGGTTAGCGTCCCCTTAGCTCAGTTGGTAGACTATTCGCTCAGCAAGCAGAAGGTCGCCAGTTCAACTTCTATTCCAAGGCACTGTCTTTTCGTTCACATTGTTTTTGCCATAATGGAGATTTTCTAAATCCCCACCTACATTGATTTAAAATTAATGCCTCTTGGGTATCCGCGCGACATCAGTGTCTGGTCCATTGCGGAAGCCACACGAAGGACTCACTAATGACACTAGCAGATATCAAGTGTTGATCCACCGGACAGAGTTATGGCGAATCAATGTGAACTCAACTGCACATGTGCGACGTGGGTCGGCGCCCACGTTAGCTCATTTGGTAGACGCTCGCTCACTAAGTGATAGATCGCGGCTTGTGTTTCCGTCCAAGGGTTCTGTTTTTTCGTTTGCACTATGTGTGTCTGGGCCCATAATCATAATTTTCCAAACGCCAGTCTCTCCTACGTCGATTAGTTTGTACTGTGTCAGCAACCGTTCTATATTGACGGAATACGCCAAGATAAACCACTTTCACTGGTGAATTTCTGTTTCTAATGAGGATTCTGGCCAAAGTATGATTTTAATGCGAGTTCCTGGCTTGAGCGGATGATTGTTTTCTCTTGCGTTCTAAAATTCGACAGAATCTTCAAGAGCTCCAACAAAAGTCATCTACGTTTAAGGTGGTTTCTGGTTTCTCTCCAAAGAGATCCAACTGTAACTCTTACTGATATTTTTTCTGGTACCCTGGTTTATAAAGTCCTCTTAGAGTAAAACAACGCAAGATTTATCGCTGACAAAGCAGTCACCTTTTTTAGATGGACAGCACATCCCAACTCTTGCAACTAATGCTCAGTGTCGCAACCTTTGCATACAGAATGAATTGTAGTCCGTGTTAGCTCTGGTGAACGCACGCTTACTTGATTGAGATTGTTTGCTTTTCCACGAATTGCAGCGTAATTCAGCATTGTTCAGTGTTGGATTGCTGTTCTATCCGGTTGCACAGGACTTGTTCAGTAATTCCTGCTCATCTTGCATTTCCCCTCATTTCGATCCCCAGTGTAGCGCGGCTTGATTTGCTGACGCGTTCTGTGCTGGAACACCTAGCCCAGAATACCTAGATCCAGCGAATACACCAGCCATATTTGTGTGATTCTGGTTGCGCTGAAAAGATGTTGCGCCCATTCGTACCACTTCTACTCTATTCGTTTACGTATTATAGGTTTGGTTGAGTGGGACACGCTATCCGAGGCCTTAGAAGCTCTCATCCTAGCCAATCAACGTCCTATCCACGTGGCTGAGCTGGTCCACCCATTTCATCTGAAACTTGCTTTCAGTCCTAAACCCATCTCATCCGATGGTTTTGGTGTCTCTCTAATACGATACCCTGCCCCACCGTTTTCCGCGACTCGACCGGGTTGCGAATACACTGACGTGGGACTCAGTGACATTTGTCCTCCTGAAGAAGATGAAGAGGAAGGGGTGGAACCGGTTACGGCGAAGGAACCAGCGTCCGAAACGGGTGACCACGTGTGTGCCTCTGAAGAAGAGAACCTCAATGGAACTAAGCATGACAATAGAGATCCAAACGAATCAAGCGAAGTCCATTTGTGCAATTCAAAGGAACTTTTGGTGACGGATGGAGATAATACTCCGAATGACAATCCGTCAAAACAGGCTGGCACCCTCAACGGTTCCTGAACATCCACCTTGAATTGGTCGATTTTTGGTTGGTTTGGATTTTCTCCTAGTAACTACCACTAATAGGCACGCTCAACTGACACTTAAGTTTTTCATAGACTCCACACCACTAGTAATTTCCATCTTGTTCCCAACATATACATGATTTCCATATCATTGCTATCATTAAAGTACAATTCCTATTGATATATGGATCATCACTATCTTTAATATGGTTTGTGCTTGTCATCCGTATATTGATAATATGCATATACAAGCAAGGAACATATTTGCTTTTTGTTCATACTATTGAGTTGGTTCTGGAAATTAGGATAATAATGATTTATGATATATTGTCTATCATTCGTCGCCTGCCTCGTGTTCAACTGCTCTTGTGCACCATGTGCCTAATATTACTGACTTATCGTTAACATTTCCAGCCGGCTTGATAGTCACATTTCATTCTTTACACTTGGTGTATGCAGTGAGATTCTTCCACTGCTGATTGACATATCTGATTCTTGGTTTCAAATTGCCTGTGGAATGAAAAGGCCCCCAACGAATGACATACTTCCAGCGAAAAAGTTTGCGTATAAGAGATAGAAAGCTGTTAAAATGGCGGGCCGGTACGTGAAATCGCACGTAAGATGGGAAAACATAATCAGTACTAGATAGCTATAGCCAATAGAGGTGAGCGAGTCGGGTCGGTGGTGGGAATAGGATTGAGTTTCATATTCCCTCATACCAGGTGTACTAGGGTTGAGCTCGAGATAGCTTAGTGGTTAAAGCGCGAACGTACTGACCGGAAGGTACCTCACCTCTGCATCTCGGCTGCTCCTGTCAGGCTCGGGCAACCTGGCAGTCCTCGTGCTTCCTTCATGTGGCATGGCAGCTATGCACCTTAAGGGTGTTACAGCTGAACACACTATGGTTGAACGAATGATGGACGCCGTTTCTTTCTGTGCACACAGATTTGGTTTCGGCCGTTTAATTACCACAGTCTGTGTTCAGCGTAGGAGTGGGATGGTATTCTGACCACCTGGAAGTTTATTCAGACGGTGCTTGTCTAAACGTGCCATCGATTCTGTCGACCGCGAAAGGAACCACGTATTCCGTATGGTACAGATACTCACTCATATAGACGGTGGATTAAATGCGTTGCACGGGTATCCAACCCTTCAACATTTGTCCCATTGAGAAGTAGCTGTCTGAACAGCTGAGCGAGTGTAACGATCCTTGGACCTGGCAAATTATGGAATTAGGCTTGGAATTATACTCAGTAACCGGTTTAACTGCGATTCTGTTCATTCAGACAATTCACTCTCATCGGAGCGTATGAACTAGGATGTGAATTTAGTCTTACTATATGAAGATCGTTGTTCGCCAGCTAGACTTCGGACCATCTCTGGTGCGTGCTCATCTTATCACATGTAAATCGCTGTGAAATAAAGTGAATAACGGCCAGCACAAGTAAATCAGCGCGTGGCATCTATTAAGAGTCTTAACATTTGCATCTCGGTGGAACTACAGTAGGTGAGAGAGCTTATTGCTTACAATCCGCTTCAGGTAAGATCAGAGGCCTAGACCCCATGAGTAGTGTTTTACGTCTAGGCAGTGGATTACGATATCTCAAATATCTTACCAACTGTAGTATCAGGCCGCCTTGTGCGGCACGTCCAGCTGAAAAAGACCATCGTAATCGAGCTGGATTCAGTTGAGTCTGCCGTCAAAACCAAATTATGCGTACAAATGAGAGTATTTGGCGAAGATTGGAAGCCAGTTTGTTAGAGACTGAGACCGGTGTATTCTGGCTTTGTCGATGAACTCACTTTTCACTTTGACGCTGAATCCTTCCGGCTGGGGTTCGTTTAATAGTGTAAGGGGCACCATCTTCGTACTACATGTGGTTTGGAAGACTAAACCAGGTCATCTCCTGCAGTTTAATGAGTCCTGATTGTATGTTGTGCTGATATTCACGCGATAAGTGGGTGTCCTGGCACAGCGTTGTGTCGAGCTCACTTTGTCCAAAGTATTATGATAAAACCTGCCTATTCACTGTTGAAGGCCTGCAAGTCAAGGTGACTCTCTCACTGAGAGTCTTCCTGTATTCGCCTAGTTTTTTACCGGCCGCAGTACAACAATGCTTGTTTCAAAATGAGTTCCACTGGAAGGCTTCCGTTTCGTGTATCCGTATTTGGTGTCGTAATTTGTCAGGAACCCGGTTGTCATGATTCATTCGGCTTGTTTTCGCAAAATTTGTGCAGAATAGGGACAAATGTAGATGTGCTGTGTTCTGACACCCGCAGAATCGTGTAGGACTAGTCGAACTATCTGCTTTCCACTCGCGACTTCTGCATAGTATTGTACGTGATCAGTAGGAGTATCGTATTCCCTACACTGAACTACTTCATACAGTAGTTGGGAGGTTGTCTAATGGACGCTGAATTGACACTTGAACATACCAGTCGAGCTGGTTCAGTCGTGCCTCAAAAACATGCCCGGAGGATGCTTACCTTTGTGGTCCTTGTTCGCCCCAGCCGGACTGGGATTGAAGAGGGTAACAAGAAAATTCGTTGTGAAAGTGTCTTATCCCCTTGTCGGTCTCAGCTGAACTCTGGTAATGGTGGAAGCCAGTTCGAATGGTCCCTTTTAAACTGGTCAAACAACAGTGTGTCGTTCAGGCTGTGCTTGTTTCAAACACACACGTCCAGATGAGAAGGATCAACTACCTCGCTTTGATTTGCTTCACTCAGCATGATAGCGTGGGTGTGGGACCCGACTCTGACCTTGTTTCCGATAATCCGACTAATCGAAAATCGAATAGGCATTCGTTTCGCATTTCACGACCTGTTCTTACCGAACTAAAACAACGTTACATACATGGGCTAAAGAAGATCAGTACGCGATAGAATTAATCATAAAGTATCTGGTTATGTATGGATGGAATACTTCCCAGGTTACCTTACCAAGAAGATTACATTGAGGTGTCATTGGCCCAAATTCATTGATTAATCATTACCTTAAACCCGATTGATGTTCAGGTCGTCTGAGATCAGCATTGAAGTTTGATGTGATTAAAAGTTTCTTGAATATATATATATATATATATATATATATATATATATACGACGAAAGTTGATTGGTGGAGAAAATCGTTATTGCGTCCGTTTCCCACGACTGAGTACAACCGGTCCCAAACACTCCCAGAACAGCCATAAAATCGTTAAACTTCCCTTCCTACCAAACTATTTCTTTAAGCTTGGTATTTGAGACCAACGCACTCTCGTTCAGTAGTGTCGTCTTATTCTGAGTTCAATGTAATGTGCCCATTTATGGGAAGGTGACTGTGTGAAACAGCCGAGACTGACATTTTGACCACCTGTACTGGATGTTTAACTGCTTACTGAGCTCGATATGGCTCAGTGGGTAAGGCACGAGCTCATAGACCTGAAGGTCTGTGGTTCGATCCCAACCCCAGCATCTAGACTGATCCTGTCTAGGTTTGTGCAGCCAAGCAGCATGTCAGTCCTCGTGCTTCCTTCGGGGGGCATGGCAGCTATGCTTCGAAAGGGTGCTACAGCTGAGCCACTTTTTGCCTGTTAGTCACTGTACAGGTGTTGTATGGTAGTTGTCTGTCTGGTAGAGTGTAGCCAGCTCAATTTGTATAGATAATTTTTGTTCCGCTTGCTCAGCTGCGCAATCTGGTTGCGCGCGTTTCGTCACTAACCCAGATATGTGTAGGCTCCTACACACCGTCTCACCGCCAACATACTACTCACTGATGGTGTTACCTCGATTATGTTCCCTAGTCCAACAGCCAACAGTATGTGCATCAGGTGGATCGTGTCCAACTTCCGATATTCTGAATTCTATAAAATATGCCAACAACGTACACATATATACACGTACTTGCACATTCAGACATATATATATATATATATATATATATATATATATATATATATATATATATATGTCAACAGTATATGTATACCCACATGCGTGAAATGAAAATGCGTTAGCGAAGTACACTCATTTGCATACCTATTTGGTTCTGACGGGAGACTCACCTGGAACCCAGCTGAATCTCTCGTTTATGATGTTCTTAAGCAACTGAATGTGCTGCACCAGACCGTCTAATTTTTCAGTTGGCACAATATTCGAGATATCGCAACACATTGTATAGACGCAATAGAATACTCATGAGGTTGCTGAAAACTCTTCGACAGCCCACGACCGTTTTCGCCTTTCTTGGGGCTCATCAGGTAGGCGCAGTCCCCTCACGTTCTACTTGAACCCAAATTGCACAAAACCCAAATGCACTCATTTGCACACCAATTCGGTTATGTCGGGAGACTCACCTGGAACCCACTTAAATCTCTCGTTTATGATGTGCTTTCCCCGCCTGTCACGTGGCGTCAGTTTTGCTATTTCTTACAGAAAGTAGACTAATATTCTGATAAGAGAGCTTATACGTTACAACCAACAGGTGAAGTGAACTGACATTGAAATGAGTAGTGCACGTGCATGTGGCATGAACGAAAGGACACTTCTGGGGACGGACTCGCTTACCGAAAAAACGGGCGCTCTGCCACTCGAATGTCTGGGGCCGCTCTTACGCTTGCGCACCGGAATTTTTCCCAACTCACATTTTTGCGCACAGTCCCACAGTGCCATTTTTGTGCATATCAGACATAACTAAGCTCCCATATTGTGAATTGTTCTACTAGTTTCGTTACTCTCACTCGTTTAAATGTGGACTGAATGTTAACTGCGAGACTTTTGAATGAAGGTTAATATTTCCATTGACCAGTATGGTTAGTAGCGGGTCATTTTCTATTTCCATCCTCACGCTTAAGCTGATTGCCGGATGTTGTGAACAATAAGCCAATATCCGTCCAAAGTGTCATCTGCCAGCGGGTAAAATGTATCATTTTGTGCTTGTTGGAGGCAAGCTGGGAGCATTCGGTCGCAGTTTTCCTGGAAAGTTTTACGGTGAATTAAAGAATCAAAGGAGCCACTCGATGCAGCCTGAAATTCTGTTCTGTTTGTGAGGAAAAACATGAACGAAGGTAGAAATATCGGCGTTTTCCATCTGTGGGAAGTGGCGGTAACCGCGATGAACTGTTAATAGTCTATAATACAACGTCACCCGACTCTCATTGGCCACACTTGACGTCTTTCGGTCGGTAATTAATCTCAGGATGCGCACGAAGCACCATGCTTTGAAATTCGTCGCAGTTTCAATAGAGCTTGCAGTTTATGAAGGTGGGACTCAGGATGAAACAACGCACGACGAATTATTGTCTATAGAGTTTCTAATAATTTCTATTGATTTTATTGCTGTTTTTGTGATATATTATCTTGCCTCACAGTTCTTAGTCCACTTGAGCCACGGACTAAGAAATTTCTCGTTCGTAATTATTTCGGTCCCGGAGGGTGGTAACTGTGATACGGGTTTATCGTGTTGTACTGTAGTATCACGTCAGTATCACGGGTATGCTGGATTACTGAAGGTCTGATGGATCTACCTCTTACGAAGCAACAAATCATATCACACTTCCCCAAACCTCGTTTACAGCACCTTGATACATGTAAGAGCTTCGTTCGTTTTTCGTTAGTTTGCTGACGACGAGGAAACACCCCATCGAGGGAATATTTTGTTATCCTCCAAAAATGAAGGGAGGAGTATCGCGTCGGAAATCCGAAAAGAGTTTTTAGCGTGTGTCACGCGCCACTGCTGGTCAGATAGTCAAAAGCAAGACAGAGATGAGACCTTTGACGAAACTGTGGTGTAGCCGTGGCATGTTTGCGAATGTAATGCATGTGGTTGAAAAGAAGATAGTATTAGGTCAAAAAGATGTCCTTGTTCAAGGACACGATATGCCCCCGTAGTGTGGGAATCAGGCCATACTATCGTTGCCCTAACGAGTCCGAACATTTTCAGTTACTAGTTTTCATGTGTTTTGATAACTGACTGAGGAATCGAACAGCAGTTTGTCCTTAGAAATGACTCGCGCGCAGTCGCATACTTTTAAATGAGTGCTAACCAGTTTACGTTTCCAACCGATGCAACTGGTGGAGCGCTACTGAATTATCCGACAACGCTGCATCGATCCGTTCTCGCCGAAATAGAGGCACTGGTAGTTGTAGGTGGTTGTTTTTTTGTTAGTGTTCGTTTCCGGATTATGCCCCGGAAAAGTGGTTTTTTGCCAGCTTGGCTACCTAAAAATGTCGATTTCTCTTGATGGTGTTTCCGATGTAGAGTCAATGCCCATAAGACCAACCGTAATCGCTCCATCGTAAAAAAAAATCGTTCAGCTGAAAGCAGCACGAAGGCTGGGATACTGCCAGGTTGCCCAAGCCTAGGCAGGGGAAGTCGAGAGGCAGAGGTCGGGTTCGAACCACGGACCTTCCGGTCAGTAAATTTGCACTCTAACCACTGAGCTATCCTGCTCCATCGTGTGGGATATTTTCTCCAATGGAGACCCGGTCATGTTCCTTCCTCTTCTCTGTACCTGCCTTTTCTAACTTTTTAAATGAGAAATCTAACTGTACATAACATGAACAAAAAGACGCTCGGCGGGGCATTGCAGCTTCTAGCCTTACTTTCTAGAGCAATTTTACTCCGTTTTGAACTGCATCGAACGCTGCAAATTTGTACCCCAGTAACTTCGTGCCACTTAATTTTCACTGACTGTATCTTGACGTTCCTTGACGCTGTATTGGGACTTGTAATCTTCATATGCTGGACAAGCTTGTTGGATTCGTATCACTGTCTGGAGTTTTGGGATGTTCAACGGATGTCTCACTATTATCACATCATGGCGTACACTGTTCGTATCGATGAGTACAGTGACTGAACACACTCCACAAGCTATTGGTTTTTCATGATTAGACTCTAGCGCATGAAGTGAGCTCACCAACATAAAAAGCCTTTGAAGTTGCGGTCATCTACTCAGAACTGGAGTCCTCATAGCGTGATATGTACATTCACCATAATTCTACCGGGTTTTGCGGAACCATCCCTGAGAGAACGGGGTCTCTGCTCTTTGTTCAACTCACTACCTACAAAACCTGGGTTGGTGCAGCTCGCTAAAACTAATTCACATACGGATACTGCCTTCATCCAATGATCGTTTCGAAAGAAACTCTGTCGCAGACCCCGAAGTCGCGTTCATCTGACCAGTTGTACATTCAAGTCGTTATGTTGTTGTTAAACTGTTATATCGATGGCATCTGGTGAATTCGGCTAACGAAAACAACTCATAGCGTGTACTATTTGCACAAGTTTATTTTTTATCTTTCATGTGCGTCTTTCTCTGTAAGAAGTATTCAATAGTGAGCACCTCGGAGCCGAGGAAGATACCTTTTGTTTGTGAACATTTCCATCTGAAAGATAATCTTAGTATATTGAATTTTGAATGGACGAATTTGTCTTGTGCTGGAGAGATACTAATATCACATGTATGCCCCGGCAGTCGCAGCTTCTGTGTTTCATGCCACATCGTTCTAACGCGCCTCCGAAAATTCCACTGGTTCAATACGCTGTCGATTAAAGGGTTCAGCAAGATACTGGCCTACCAACGGTGGCTTCCTATCCGGACATTACTGATAGTTTTGCAGGAATGACACGGCATTCTGTAGTTGGGATCATTTCATGGAATAATGCCGGTAAACTGCTCCGGCATCCTCTCTTGCCTTCCATCCTTTGAATGATTCTGAAATGTCAGTACACGTTTTTTAGACATAGTTGTGCACCGGTGTACATCACTCACGGTGTGTTAGCAACAAGTGGCAAACAAACGCTAATTTTATCCTTTTCTGTCTCAATGGCCTGAGAATTTACCATGTTTTGTCATGTACACCTGAATCATAGCGCCTACATTCTTTTTGAGGTGATAATTTTGAGCAGGAATTCTTACTCAAGACTGGTAGGAATCTCGATGTTTGAAGGAGGGAACGGAGGCTTAGTATTTCAGAACACCTTCATCGCGGGACCGCTTCACATCATGCCCAAACCGCGTAACATGCACTTAATCAGTCATCAGCAGGAACACAGCTGAGTGTCCTTCATAAGCGATATCAGTCACGCGACTAGCGACAACTCACCATAACCTCCACTACCAGTTTCGTCCTCTTTGGAGTTAATTAGATATATCCGTATATATATATAGCGCTTGCAATCGAGCTAACTAACCAGTCTAGTTTTGTATTCTAATTCTGCTCCGTTCGACCCACTGTCATCGAATCTCCAGCTAAGTTGGGTTCTTAGTCTCCGTTCATCCACAACCGCATTCACTATATAGATCTGACCACGCCAAGCAACTGCACTCAAATCAATGCACGTTCTGCTGCGTTGAATCAAAACGCCCTCCGGGTAGATTTTATCAATGCGCAGGTTGGCACTCATTGAACGAATGTGATAGACACTGGAGTTTGCAATAGATGCCCAGTTCTACACTATAATCTTTTGTCAGTCAGTCGACGAACTTCTTATACGCGGGTAGACGTAACCCTGGAATTTCGAGTTTTTCCCATGGTGAATAGTCTGTCTGCATTCCTCCGATAAATAGCGCATAAAGTACTCTTAAAAATACATGCGGCATGCAAGGACGTAAGTAGTTGCATGAGAACGTTTAAAACTCACAACATTTGAAATGACAACTAACTGGCCTACACAGAATAGATGTGTCTGACCGAATGCAGAACGACTGAAACGTTTGAGGGAGTATGTACACCGCTGATGTGAAAATGTCGCCAGAGTAGTGCGTGCGACTTGTAATAACCAAATCCAGCTGGAAGGATTGTACGCGCCCTGGTCTAAAGAATCACCCTTTGACTCGTGACGACTGTTTGGGAAAAACAAATTTTTGTATTATATCGCTCAAGCGTCTTTCGTAAGTAAAAACCAACGTGCGTCATTTGGGAGCTTCCTCTCCCCCTGTGGAAGTCGAAAATCCCACGATCGTCCTCTTTGGAAATCCAACATTGCTGTAAAATCCTCGAGAATTCGGCAGCCGTGTACACCATAGCTGACGGAATACTGATGCAAACAGGCCACTCAGAAAGCCAAAAAATACCTCGCTGACCTGTCTTTTTCTGTGACCAAATTCTAAACACTATTTTTGTGTCATCGTTTTTTATGCATCAGTTAGTACACCTGCATGGAGAGTCGAACTAACGATGTCTTAACGATAGAAAATGTTTGGCTCGGTTTTGCACTGCCTCCGGTTCGCGCCTAGCTGCGACACGACCTCAACGGGCAAGGCGATGTTATAAGTGTACGGCAATCTAAGTTGAAACGATTGATTGAAGCGTATGCTAGGCAGATGTTGGTTTACTGTGGGACCCATAATTTAAGAGTACATGTTGCGTGGTCTGTTCGCGTCACAGAAAGCCCTAAATGGAATTGTTGCGAAGGCCAAGCAACCGGATATACGTTTATTTCTCGTACCACCTGATAAGTCTACTGTTTCAGGAAATGTCGCAGCCAAATAGGTAACCGATTCAGCTCAAGGCAAAATGCAACCATACACATTACCAAGCGCGAAAGCTATATTAGTCCGTGCTGTATACAAATGTTCGAGCCGCCGCTGAAATCAACCGATGAGGATTGGGCTGTATATATCTGTCGTACACATTAAGTCCATTGCTGTGCACGAACACCGAATGACTGCCCACGAAAGGCAGCCTGGCAGCATAATTTATTATAGGGGCTATATTCCAGAAAATGAATGACTGATCAGGACACTCAACTCAGCAACAGCGGAGCTGGTCAAAGCAAGTAGAGATCCGCACGGAGCTCATACCATTACACGGACGACCAGTGAGTATGTTTTTCACGTTCAGTGACGCCGTTGGGTACCTTCTACTTTACGCCGCATGCTTTAGGTGTTTTGCTTCGACGTGGCGGTACCATGGCTCCGCTAAGCGGTACCATGCGAAATGGCACAATAATCTGCTTGGAGGGATCGATCAAAGCAGATGGTATACTCTGCTACCCCCAAGCCGCATATATTGAAAGCTCAAGACGTCTGGCGAAGTGGTAAATTCAACTAGATTGCCAGGCATACAATTGAAAAGTGTGCCCATCTTCACCTGCGTACCAACGATCGGCGGCCTATATGCATTTTTTCAGCGAATAGAACATGTGACAGCTTCGTCCATACAACGGAGAGTGAGTCCGCAACATAAGTGTCAGTTTTCCTCATTGCATCGTTTCTGTGACTACCTTTATCGAGAGCCCATAAATTTCAATCGTTGTGTATGTGTTGCCTCAGGACGCTTGGTGTGTGGTGTGAACTGCAACAGCAGTAGTTTTGCGCTGTGATTTAGGCAACTTACGTTGCTTACCCGAATTCCAGTGGTCGATATGTGAAGTTCAACTGATTGGATAGCATTGCAGCCAAGCCGGTAGTGGTTTTGTTCTCCAGCTACATTTTCATATCGATCTGGCACCTCAGACGCCATCCAGAAATGGTTGCATCCGTACGAGATTCTTGCAGCTTTTGATACGCACAATAACCTCCCACAAGCACATGATTTGAGGTCGAGCCAGTGGTTACGACGTGGAGCTACTGATAGGAAAGTGAGTGGTTCGAACCCAACAGTGGCTTCTTGATTGCTCCTGTCTCATCTTAGGTTCTTCGAAAGCTTCTGCAGCTGAAGGATTATTCGATTATCGGGACGTCATGTGGAAGATAGCTGTTCAGCTCTTCAGGAGGAGCACACCTAATGTACATACATGGCCTGGTACTCTATTTGTCCAGCTCCCAATACTGGGTCGAGATTCAGATAACCGGAGATACGAATCATGTGGCACGAAAGATAAATCCGTACCCTTTCCGTACACTATCATCAGATTGCATCAACACAAGATCTTTTGTAATAACCAATCATGGTCTCAAACCATCCCAGTCGTAGACGCACTGTTGCTGTGCACAACTCTGACAGCGTCTTTAAAAAATGGAAGTAAGGTCCTAGTGGTTGAATATTGTACCTACTTGAAAAAGGTCAAGCAGGTCACCGAAACGCCGAAAAAAGCGTCTATCCACTTCAATTTGAATGTAATCTGTTGTACGTGAAATACACTCATTTACACACCAATTTGATTTTAACCTGATGGGATTACTTTTGGCTTCCCGTTAGAACCAAATGAGTGTGCTTAACTAATTTCGTACAATTCTGGTTCAAGCAGAACATCAGGTTCAGGGAAAAGTCGCGGACTGCGCCCACCTGATGAGCCCCAAGAAGTGAGAAACCGATTGTGGGCTATCGATTGGTTTGTGAGTTGTGTTCCTTCAAGTAACCTGCCATACTTTCTGCTTCTTTCGTCTGGCTGTTGGACGTTTCACTAGAAAGGTTTATTAACGACTATAATTAAGGACTGCATCGGCAGGTTATTTGGGTTAGATTTTCTGGAATTAGGTATTCAAATATTGTGTATCAATTAGTGAATGAGTGGATGTGTAGACTCAGTGTGAAGGTGACAGTGAGTGACGTGGTTGAGAGGTATGAAAGATATTGTGAAGTGCCCGATTATGTTTGATGCAACCTGCGCGACGAAATGGGGTCTTCGTGACCCTCAATTTGTGCACATAACAAGATGTGACCGTCTCTCCGTATCAGCGGTTTTCGTACCGCGATTGCCTATTCACTCTGTCCAAATTAGTGTCTCAGAGTACTCGTGATAGGCTAACATTAGTGATTACTTGTTCACTTTTCAGCTTTCTAGACTGAGCTCACTGTTTTCATGCAAGAGTGAGACATGTATATTCAAGCTTGTGTTGCTGTGTTGCGAGTACCCAACAAAACGGAGGGAATGTTTGGATGGTTACTTTCATTGGTTTTGTGCATCTCTTAGGTACGTTCATTTTTCGATTTCTTTGGTACCATGACACGTCAACTAACGTTCCTCTCGAACAGTCTACATCTTTATCCGATTAAAGTGCTCTAACAATCTGACGCTGTTGCACATCCAGCGTCCGACCATGAATGCATCGGATTTTGCACAGCATGACGCTTGAGGAGTGTAGACAGGGTAGTCATAAACACCACCAATAACGTTGTCCGCATGTTTGCAGTCAGTCGTCATATGGTCCAGCCGCGTGTCGATGAGCACAGTACAGAATGTTGGCAATGTGTCAAAATATCGGTAGCTCGGGTGGTTTTATTGGTTGTTGGTTAGGTGGCTGTTCGCTGAGATTACAAACGTTTCGTTACCAAACGAGAAGATATCATCATTGCGAAGAGATGATGTACACGGTACCGAATGGGCGTTTGGTACTGTTCGGCGACTAAATTGTGTGTTGGCATTAAGGCGCTGCTTGTGTAAGCGGATAACCCCTATCCATTCGGCACCATTGGATGAACGCATTCGGCTCCTGCATTTCCTTGAAGCATTCCTGAAAGGCGCTTTATCAGCAGAACTGGTCCGATGTAACGGCGTTTGTAACGCACTTTAGTTATTACCCTTCTCTCAACTGTTGCCATACTGAGCAGCTAACTGGACACTCCTCCTGTGTACAGTTATTTTTTGGAGAATTAAGGTACATAACAGCGAATCAATAATTCTCCCACACAAACACCGTATGTCTGTGTGTGCATGTGCGCCGAACCCTTCAAGTCTGTGAGTTCGTATGTGGCCGTTCTATTATTGATTGCAATTTGTACTGCCTAGTTCCGAATAACCTCACCGACTTGTTTACTTCGTGACTTTGTTGACCTTAGGCGATCATCTAATATCTCTTGCTTGAACCAATCACAACCAGTAAACGTTTTAGCAATTTTTTGGCAGACAGCCTTGCCTGTGGTAGGCGTACGCCATGTTACGTCTGTCTCACTTATTCACCCACTAGCTGAACATCTAAACGCGGAATAAACGTGTTCAACTTGGTTCGTGTTTTTGCCACGTCACCGACTTTTACAGCGATCGATCCGCGCTTCCTAATCGTGTCACGAACAGTCCATGTCACCTGTTTTTTTCTTCTGTCGCATTAGTGGAACAGAAGCTGGCCACGAATAAATGTCTGACACAACTCAACGATCATTTCCGGATCGTAGATCAGTTTGCGCTGCCTTCGAGATCGTTGATGTATGCGGTAACGTGAATGGAAACAATGAGTGCTAATATGCTGCAACGATGTGGTAACCTCGTGGTTTGCAGTTAGTGTGGTCCTGACACATGAAGTTGCAAATCTCTCCATCTCTCCTCTGTTATTGTGTTTTAACAGCTTACAAACAATAAGCTGGTCGTCACGTGTCCTTAAAAAACAAATTGCGTGTCTCTCAGGCCCAATGGATAACGGGCAGTTGGCTCTCCACGCTGTCTGTAGCTTTTTGCTTCGCCCTCTGTGTCGCAGCCTACTTCATGAGATATTCCAAGAAAAGCAGGCTGTGGGTCTATCATGCCCTTGCAGAGCAGCTGTTCCACATGTCATGTTGTTCCCAGCCACAAATACCTTGCATTCGCCGGTGGTTTTCATTCATGGTCACACCACTTTGATAGGTGATCTTTCTTGGTCTAGGGTATCCAATTGGTATGATATATCAGCCTCTTTAATTTTGAGCCTGAGTGATGCGGTTATTTCCTTGTGCGCAAACCACCGATCAACAAGTGGTTTGGCTTTAGAATTTGTCTTTCTCCTTAATTTCACCACTCTTCGTGTACTAGAAAACGGAAATCGCATCCTGTGAACCACTACCACATTTCCAAAATCTTTGTTGCAACCTTGCAGGGCGTCCAAAAAGAGTAACAAAATTTCGGTCCAGGTTTTCTGTGAGCGCTACTCGCAATAAGTGGACTGTTCATCCCTCCGAAATACCATCACATAGTCGTTTGGAACCTTTTTTGAGGCCCAGATACTATCTCAGTGTTTGTACTTAAGCCCACTCTTATTGTAGCACTATCTTGGCAAGACAATTAATTGTCAATGAACTGAGTGAGCCCCCGCCTCTAACACGTGGGTTCCATTCCCGTATTCCTCTTATCCTTGGTGAACAGAGGAACCACTGCACTTGGGTGGACGGTTTGTGAGCTGAAAAACTACACTATCATAGTGAGAAATAAATTTGGACAGTACGTGGTATCTAAGGGCTGATATTTCTTATGAGTGCCAACTGATTCCCGTGCAGTTTGCTTAATCGTCCACAGATTACTCCACCATAGAGGACACAGTGAAACACTGGTTACAGATTAACTTGATGTTGACAGGTGACCCAACTGAATGCCAACTGAGTATCGTTTATGATATTGTTCAAATGCGTGTGCTGCAAAAGAACAGCCTTTGTTCCAGTTGGTAGGATATTCGAGAAATCGTAGTGTATTTTCTTGATGAAACACACTCCCCATATGGTTGCCAAAAACTCCTCGGCAGCCCACAGCTGGTTTCGCACTTTTGGGGAACCATGAATGGCTGAAGATCTTCATTTCGCCAATTGCGTACAACTTGGTGTCCAGCTAGAACATGAGGTTGGAGAAAACCTGGGTAGTGAACCTGCCTGGTACAAGAAGAAAGAAACTGGTCGTGGGCTATCGAAGAGTTTTCAGTACTATTATGAATGGTCATCATCATCAAAAACAGCAACATCAGTGCTGACACGGATGTTTCATTGCCTTAGAACCGCAAAGTCTACTTAATTATACGTAAGGCCTTAAAGTGGAAAGAAAAGAGTGGATAAGGGAGGGTCCTGGTTCTGGCCCATCGTAAGCATTCTGAGCTGTCTACATCTTCAAGCGCTCAATCAGACAATGTGGAAAGAAACTGACAGCGCGGACGCCGCTGACGTTGCTTATCAGCCATTTCTTGTCGTGTCTCCAACCAAGCGCAGTGGGTCACGGGGACCCCATCCTAGGAGGCATATCGTACCGACAATACCCAAACTCTTCCTAATCTCTTTCACATCCTTCTGCCTTGCCATATGTTGTCCACCTCGCAGTTTTCGCCATTCCGAAGGAGAGCAGCACGAAGAACAACACTCGTCTCGGTGGGTGATGTTTCGGCGTGCGTGGCACACGGCCAAGCCACCGCAGCTAATGATGCCGGATGTTTTCTAAGACTGACGTATCTGTTACACAGCTAAATACCCGTTTTCTAATTGCTGCGTTACAAGTATATTGATTACATCCGGCACTAACAACACTTCTGAGAAATCGATGAAGACGCCTCATATCATATGTCTGCAGAAGCACAACCGTACACCAGTGCAGCCCTTACTGTAGCCTGGTGCATGCTACTCTTGAAAACTATGGGTATGCCTTTTTGAGGCCACAAGCGACGCAAATTGGCAAGCGTGATTCTGACCTTTGAGACTCGTGTACTGACATCATCACACACTACCGTCAGGGCTGATACAACTGAATAATGTGTTCCGTGATGGGTGTGTTTGACTGTCCGTCGCTGGTATATTGTGCGTCTGCCAAGTATCGATGGTAAAACATTGACCGCAAAACGCGAGGACGGGCATTCTCAGCGGATATATCTATCCATTTTGGTTAAAACTGACGCTTATTGTTGACATCTCTGTATTATTTTAATGATTTTCATTCGAAGATTCGATGAGGTGTCTATCCCACAATAAGGCAAAACATCGGACTCGTTCGATCACAGGCCTGAAATGGGAGTTGTCAGGTCGTTCCACAGCACAGTTTAGTGGTGGTGAACTACTGGTCAATTCCAACAATGTTTCTCACATCTGCGTCTCATGATGCGCAAATTTACCCTTCCAGTTGTATGCTGATCATAATACTAATAATAATAATGTTTATTCCCATCAACTGTTTATGGCCAGCAAGAACTTTCAGCATAACCGTTCGAACCGTGTAACCTGGCCGATACTCAGTTTGACCACGTGGTTATCTGCCACCGATGGACAGCCACAATTCAAAACCGCCGCGCCTTATGGGCACCCAGCTTGAATCCGATCACACCATATTGCGAAAACCTCTGACAATTCGGTTTCCTTCAGACCCTTTCTATTCGGCAACAAGTGTCAATCTATCATCTTAGCAGAACTACTAAAGCTCAGCAGGATCAATCTGAGCTTGCTCAACTACTTTCTACAGTGAACCAACACCGTACTGGTAGCTAGCACATGGGTGAAGCATGATAAAATGTGAAAGGAGCTGTGCTAGCGGCATTTAGTGCTATCTGTCCGACTTCTTTGATACGACCAAATGATCAACCACTGGATATGGTCAAAATCGCTTGTTCTGATTGATGCCAGGAAATTCATTCCAGGAAGCAGCTAGTACGATGATGCACACCAATCTATCAAGCGCCAAATAGTGAAGAGCTCACAGATATGGAGTACGCTACATAGATCTTGAATCTGACATCATCTTAGTGCACACGATATTAAATAATCTAATACTGCCTCACGGTTTGGCATACACGTCACACCTGAGAAGTGTAGACGGCTGTTGCAAGACTGGGTGAGCTCGAACCCTAATCTCATGCTTGCAGATGAGCCGACTGAGATAGTAAATGAGTTTGTCTACCTGCACAACTGTGTCACTTCCGGTGGTCTATTTAAAAACGGGACTTCCATCCGAATTTGGAGGACCAGGGCAGCGTTTGTGAACCTGCATCTGTGGCGCAGACGTAGCATCAAATTATCTGTCAACTTCACAGTGCTGCGGTGCGTTCCATATTGTTATATGGGTCAAACGTGGTCACCGCGAGCTAAGGACGTTAAAACTCTCAATGTTTGACCGTCGATGTCCTCGGAACATTGGTCGAGTCCGGTTGGATCCTTGGGTCAGTAACGCTGAAGTAAATCATATAATTTTCGCCCATGATAGGTGAGCTGATCAGACTCTGTGAGTTGCGCTGGCTTGGTTACATAGTTCGTATGCCAATTTGACTGAAGTCCTCGGGTGGAAACGAGTCAGGAGCGGTCGAGCAATGAGAGGCATTACCAGCAAAGTTAGCTGTGCTGGTTATTGCTGTCCCTCTGAATGGGGAGACAGAACACACCAATGGTTAGAGACATCAGCAGACATGGCCTAGTCACGTGCATGTATCCGAGCTGTTGGCTCTAGTGTAGTTTCCCCTCCAGACCGCCTCAATGAAAAGTGCAATGTGGGTTCTAGATTTACGCGTTGGTGCAATCAGCTGCTGCCTTCATTGCCTAGCTTATTCACTCCAATCTCCCCAGTCCATCAGCGGGGAAAACTGCCAGCTTTAACCACTAAAACATGTGTGCAGTTTTTTACGGTTGGAGGTGGTGATGATCCGGTCTACATGTGATAGCATAACAGTTGGCACCGGTACCAATCACTTGTTTATCATGCAACTGTTGCAGTTCATGCAGTTCAGTCGTAGCACCATTTCGGTGCCTAGCTGCCAGGGCATCCGAAGGAAGCACGAGGGCTGGGATACTGCCAGGTTGCCCGAGCCTAGACAGGAGAAGTCGAGATGCAGAGGTCGGGTTCGAACCACAGACCTTCCGGTCAGTAAATTCGCGCCCTAACC
>SJOL01008920.1:375609-388643 GCA_004794785.1 Opisthorchis felineus | reverse complement strand
GTATGCGGAGTACCGCATTACTACCTGTGGTGGTTGTGGTTCCAATTCAGTGTCCGGTGGCGTTCGATGTTAACTCTGTTTCCAAATGAAGTTCCATTACTTACGATACAGCTGTTTAGATTGGACTAATTTTCGCGGGTGGTCATACGGTTATTCGAGCACAGCAACCGTTGTTTGGCTACTTCTCTAGTTCGTTACCCATTCTTGTTGACTACACACAGGATGGGGAGCCGGTATGTTTGGCATTAATCTGAACTTACCGGAGTATCTGAGGAACGGTTAATTACTCTTGAGCGTCCACTTCGTGGAACAATCAGCCGTTATTGGTGTCGGAGCTCTCGTACTCAACTAATCTGCCTTCAACTTTCACCGTTACCTGATCAACTTAATACCTCTTCTTGACCGTACACAATCCTACTCCATTAGAATCGGCTTTTTTTTCCATACGAACAAACATAATGGTCTGGTATTTCTATTTGTTTCAGCTGAGAAAGCTTGGAATTGTTCCGCCTTTTTGTCCATCCCCTGATGTGGAGGACTCTATTTTTACGGAGCTGGCAGCGCGTCGTGGCTAGTGTAAATGTGAAGTAGGTTATCTCTTTTCAAACGTAATGCTGGTGATTTTGCCACTGATATGTATGGATTCTACGTGGGCTGTTTCCAAGTCCCTCTATGTTTGCTTGCTTTACAACTCCGCGGATGATATGAGTTGAATGTTCCCCGTTTTATCACGTCCTAATGCCATTCAAAATCAGACGAGAACCCTCGCCCTTGGTTTGGAATTCGGAAGAATTCATCAGAGGTTAATCAATCTTATCGAAATGGAAACATTGTGAATTTCTCCTCAGTCAACTCACCCCAATCAACCCACTTCGAATGATGTGATCAGTCAGTTGAAATCCATATCAATGGGTCTGTCATCTGGACCAATGAATCCCGGTAGATCAAGGTTGATTTATCACAGTACAACTTACCAGCCTACCGAAAGTCTCTGCCACCAGGTAGCACAGTCGTCGTGCGCCGAGTCGACCATATGCACAAGATGAACACCTTGCTATGGGATATCTCAAGGTGTATAATTGATACGCAGCAACTTCATGACATGCAAGAATCAAGAAGTCGATCAAGTTGGCTGTTGAGAAACACAAGGAGAGCAGTATAGTTGGCGATGGGAACGAAACTGTGGCCGCTATAACCGCTGTACAATTTGTACACGGATTTCGCAGTTGAAGATGAGGGTGACGACGATGATGGGAACCATCATTAATGCAATGGTTCTAATCGTGTACAGCTTAATTCATGGCGTCTTGTAAATTTTTTTCCTTTCCGTATTTTTCACTACTATGTCCGAAACCGGTGTTGGTCTGCTCCATAAGAGTTTGCATCAGCCTTCTCCGTAGCGACATGTCAAGATATACTATCGCAGAAAAGAAGTTTTCAAGTACTAAATAAGCCTGATGGAAATTTCGGGACTGGGCCTGCCCGATGGGCCCAAAGAAGGTTGAAACTGACAGTCAGCTATCCAGGACTTCCTAGGACCTTATAAGTAGTATTGATATTACAGTTTCTATTTTACAGTATTGTAAAGTACGTCTAGGGAGAACAATGAATGAGAGAAACCTCCTAAGTTAATCGGTTTTTTGCAGTTGCTGTCGAGTTCCACCTGAATAAATGTGATAACCACGTGATAGGGGGTAATTTTTTTCATGGATCAACAGTCATTCCAAGGTTTAAACTAAGAATGTTCATTTAGGTGAAAAACGCTTGGAACCGATTGAGTAGTCATCGTTTTCGCAAAAGTTTGGTAACAGTCCGTAGATTTATTGCTGGGCAACCTTTCGCTTTTGACACAAAAGCTTCGTCAAGCCAAGTGACTAGGTTACGAGGTTGGTCGAGATTTAAGGCGGAAGGAGAACCAATCAGCTAAGTCAAGCTAAATCTCTGTTAGGTGTCGACTGAGGGATTTTGTGTGTAGGGGTGGGTGACCAAGTGTTAGGCCGATGGGAAAACCTACATGGATTTGAGTCCAGCCTAGGGTCTAGTTCTTCTGGTTCGGTTCACGTGATGGTCCCTCTTGAACGTCGTTTGCACTTTCCGTCCGTCTGTGTGGATGAGCTAGTGCTACGATAGTTGTGTAAGAGGGATTCTGTGAACTTTGGTCGGGTTGGGATTTCCACCCCCTTGTTTTTTCTAATGATTCTACGTGCATTGACAACCACACAGTCACGTGTCAACTCGGCTCATCTAAGACTGCTTTCCATACGCTCGCCAGTTTCACACCCCCGATTCTGTTCACGCTGTGATGTTTGGTGATTCCCACCATCTCAGCTATCAGCCGCTATGGTGTGAATCGCAGTCCCCGTCTTAAAACTTCCACATTCTCCAGATCTATTTTATGTCCCTTGTCTAAGGCATGTACCGCCATCGCTGAGTCTTTGACATGCCTTTGGTATTCTTCCGCATTCCCTGGTGGTTTGTCTATCCTCCTTTTATGCTCACCAATTCTGGTGTGCAATTCCCTGACAGTTTGTCCTATGTAAACCTTAGTGCAATCGTTGCAATTAATTTTATACACACAGTCCCTAGTCCTTTCAACCGGGAGGGGATCTTTCAATTGCACCAAAACTGAGCGTAGCGTTCTTCCCTTCTGGAAAGCTACTCTAATGTTGGCCAAGTTCAATATTCTTCGAATAACCTCCGAAGTTCCTGCTTTATATGGAATGACTGCTGTGCCAATCCATTCCTTACTGGGTCTAGATACCGGAGCCAATATCTTTCTTAGTTGACGCCTAATCAAACTCACTGGGTATCCTATTTCTTGAAGTTTGTTGGCAATCTCGATTTGAGCTGCCGTTCGGTCGATCTCTTCTGTGCACAGCGCTTTGACTCGACGAAACATCGATGAGACAATACTGGCGTACACGGACTTTGGGTGTGCTGATGAGTAGTTTAAAACGTTTCCTGTGTCTGTTGGTTTCTCGTACACCGTAGTTTTTAATTTCCCCCCACTCTTATGTGCTATACAGTCCAGGAAGGGTAATGTGCCCGAGGTGGACTCTATCTCCATGCTAAACTTGATGTGTGGACTTAAACTATTGAGATAGTCGTGGAAGCTGTTCACGTTATCTCGTTTGATTACAACAAACGTATCGTCAACATAACGCCAAAATACTTTCGGTGGACAATGAAATCCGGCCAAGGCTATTTGTTCGAAGTCCTCCATATAAATATTAGCTAAAACTGGGGATATTGGAGATCCCATTGCAAGACCTTGTTCTTGTGTGTAAACGGTTGTGTCAAAAACAAACTGATCGAGATTCAAACACACTCTTATGCCCTCAACTATTTCATCCACCGAGAGCTGTGTCCGTTCCCCAAGTGTCGTGTCTACCAGTAACAACCTCTTGGTTACCTCCAGAGCATCTGCCCTAGGTATGTTTGTGTACATTGAGACTACGTCAAAACTCACGAGGACTTCGTCCATCTCCAAGGGAAGCCCTGCGACTTTATTGGCGAAGTCGTACGAATTCCTAATGAAGGTGCTTGATTTCCCCGTGAGCGGTTTTAGTATACCAGCTAAGAATCTGGCCAGCTCATGTGGTGGCGAGCCTATACCATCCACTATTGGCCTTATCGGGACATCTGCCTTGTGGATTTTTGGCAGTCCGTAAAGTCGTGGTTGAATCGCACTTTTTGGATACAGCCGATACCACTTACCTTGCCCTAAATGGTTTATTACCGATCTTAAATATCTACCAACTTCGACCTTATTCTTATTCATTATTGAAGTAATACTGCTACTGGTAATTTGTCGATAGGGTCCATCGGCGAGGTGTTGCCTAACCTTTTGAAGATAGTCGCTCTTGTTCATTACTACTGTGGCTTTACCTTTATCGGCCTTGGTAATGACAATACTATCTACCTGTCTCAGTGTGTTCAACGCTCTCCTCTCTGATGGTGCAATATTCGGAGCTCCCGGCTGTTGGGATTTTAGGACCGTGACCAATTGTACTCGTAGCTTCTCAGCTTCCGCTGAAGGAAGTTTTTGAAACACCGACTCTACACTAGGAATTATTTCCTCCGCTCTTATTACTTTTTTGCTCACTGCGAAGTTTAGTCCCTTTTCTAACAGACAGCGTTCGTCTTCACTCAGTGGTCTATCTGACAAGTTAACTACACTACAGTAATTGGTGGATGGTTTCGTCCTTTCTGTGACCTTTCTAGAGCCCTGAGTCATGGAAAACAGTTGGTCGAACTTACGTATCTGCCTATCCTTGCATTGCTGGCCCTGCGTAAGCTTCACTTCTGTTGCTTTGGTGTTGAGCATCTGGAAGTTGGCGGGTGAGATTGCGGTCTGAAGATCTTGGCTGAGTTGACTGGCGTGGCGGCGTAGTTCGGTTAATCTCTGGGTGGTTAGGTAAATCCTCTGTTTGAGGAATGACTTGGCCGCTGACAAAGCAATTTTTGCGGAAGCAACTGACGTGTCCGGTGGCTTCACAATCAGGGATGGTGGAATAATATTGTGCTTTAAGCATCTAATGTTGAATACACGATGGTTCTCCCATTTTGCCTCCAGTCCCGCCAATCGAACGTACTCGCTTGACATTTTTCGAACATGAAGTCCGTAGGTATGTTCAACCAGGTGAAAAACGCTTGAAACCGATTGAGTAATCATCGTTTTCGGAAAAGTTTGGTAACAATCGGTAGATTTATTGCTGGGCAACGTTTCGCTTTTGACACAAAAGCTTCGTCAGGCCAAGTGACTAGGTTACGAGGTTGGTCGAGATTTAAGGCGGAAGGAGAACCAATCATCTAAGTCAAGCTAAATCTCTGTTGGGTGTCGGCCGAAGGATTTTGTGTGTTAGGGTGGGTGACCAAGTGTTGGACCTAATTGGATTTGGGTCCAGCCTAGGGTGTAGTTGTTCTGGTTCGGTTCACTTAATGGTCCCTCTTGAACTTCGTTTGCACTTTCTGTCCGTCTGTGTGGATGGGCTAGTGCTACGATAGTTGTGTAAGAGGGATTCTGTGAACTTTGGTCGGGTTGGGATTTCCACCCCCTGTTTTTGCTAATGATTCTAAGTGAATTGACAACCACACAGTCACGTGTCAACTCGGCTTATCTAAGACCGCTTTCCATACGCTCGCCAGTTCCACACCCTCGATTCTGTTCACGCTATGATGCTTGGTGATTTCCACCGCTTCGGCTATCAGCCGCTGTGGTGTGAATCGCAGTCCCCGTCTTAAAACTTCCACATTATCCAAATCTATACTATGTCCCGTGTCTAAGGCATGTACCGCCATCGCTGAGTCTTTGACCAGCGTTTGGTATTCTACCGCATTCCTTGGTGGTTTGTTTATTCTCCTTTTATGCTCACCAATTCTGGTGTGCAATTCCCTGGCAGTTTGTCCTATGTAAACCTTAGTGCAATCGTTGCAATTAATTTTATACACACAGTCCCTAGTCCTTTCAACCGGGAGGGGATCTTTCAATTGCACCAAAACTGAGCGTAGCGTTCTTCCCTTCTGGAAAGCTACTCTAATGTTGGCCAAGTTCAATATTCTTCGAATAACCTCCGAAGTTCCTGCTTTATATGGAATGACTGCTGTGCCAATCCATTCCTTACTGGGTCTAGATACCGGAGCCAATATCTTTCTTAGTTGACGCCTAATCAAACTCACTGGGTATCCTATTTCTTGAAGTTTGTTGGCAATCTCGATTTGAGCTGCCGTTCGGTCGATCTCTTCTGTGCACAGCGCTTTGACTCGACGAAACATCGATGAGACAATACTGGCGTACACGGACTTTGGGTGTGCTGATGAGTAGTTTAAAACGTTTCCTGTGTCTGTTGGTTTCTCGTACACCGTAGTTTTTAATTTCCCCCCACTCTTATGTGCTATACAGTCCAGGAAGGGTAATGTGCCCGAGGTGGACTCTATCTCCATGCTAAACTTGATGTGTGGACTTAAACTATTGAGATAGTCGTGGAAGCTGTTCACGTTATCTCGTTTGATTACAACAAACGTATCGTCAACATAACGCCAAAATACTTTCGGTGGACAATGAAATCCGGCCAAGGCTATTTGTTCGAAGTCCTCCATATAAATATTAGCTAAAACTGGGGATATTGGAAATCCCCCTGCGAGACCTTGTTCTTGTGAGTAAACAGTTGTGTCAAAAACAAACTAATCGGGATTCAAACACACTCTTATGCCCTCAACTACTTCATCCACCGAGAGCTGTGTCCGTTTCTCAAGCTTCACTTCTGTGGATTTGGTGTTGAGCATCTGGAAATCGCGTATTCAACATTAGATGCTTAAAGCACAATATTATTCCTACATCCCTGATTGTGTAGCCACCGGATACGTCAGTTGCTTCAGCTAAAATTGCTTTGTCAGCGGCCAAGTCATTCCTCAGAGGATTTACCTAACCACTCAGCGATCAGCCGATGTACTCTGCCACGCCAGTCGACTCAGCCACAATCTTCAGACCGCAATCTCACCCGCGGATTTCCAGATGCTCAACACCAAATCCCTAGGAGTGAAGCTTACGCAGGGCCGGTAATGCAAGGATGGGCAGATTCGTAAGTTCGACCAACTGCTTTCTATGACTCAGGGCTCTAGAAAGGTCACAGAAAGAACAAAACCATCCACCAATTGCTGAAGTGTAGTTAACTCGTCAGATAGACCACTGAGTGAAGCCGAACGCTGTCTGTTAGAAAAGGGAATAAACTTCGATGTGAGCAAAAAGTAATACGAGCGGAGGAAATAATTCCTAGTGTCGAATCGGTGTTTCAAAAGCTTCCTTCAGTGGAAGCTGAGAAGCTACGGGTACAATTGGCTAGCGTCCTAAAATCCCAACAGTCGGGAGCTCCGAATATTGCACCATCAGAGCGTTGAACACACTGAGACAGGTAGATAGTATTGTCATTACGAAGGCCGATAAAGGTAATGCCATAGTAGTAATGAACAAGAGCGACTATCTTCAAAAGGTCAGGCAACACATCGCCGATGGACCCTCTCGAAAAATTACCGGTTGCAATATTACTTCAATAATGAATAAGAGTAGGGTTGAAGTTGGTAGATATTTGAGATCCGTAATAAACCATTTAGGGCAAGGTAAGTGGTATCGGTTGTACCCAAAAAGTGCGATTCAACAACGACTCTACGGACTGCCAAAAATCCACAAGGCAGATGTCCCGATAAGGCCAATAGTGGACGGTATAGGCTCGCCACCAAATGAGCTAGCCAGATTCTTAGCTGGTATACTAAAACCACTCACGGGGAAATCAATCACCTTCATTAGGAATTCGTACGACTTTGCCAATAAGGTCGCAGGGCTTCCTTTGGAGATGGACGAAGTCCTCGTGAGCTTTGACGTAATTTCAATGTACACCAACATCCCTAAGGCAGATGATGCCTTGGAGGTAACTAAGAAGTTGTTACTGACAGACACGACATTTGAGAAGTGGACACAGCTCTCGGTGGATGAAGTAGTTGAGCGCATAAGAGTGTGTTTGAATCCCGATTAGTTTGCTTTTGACACAAAACAAGGTCTTGCAATGGGATCTCCAATATCCCCGGTTTTAGCTAATATTTATATGGAGGACTTCGAACAAATGGCCTTGGCCGGATATCATTGTCTACCGAAAGTTTTTTGGCGTTATGTTGACGATACCTTTGTTATAATCAAACGGGACAGCGTGAACAGCTTCCACGACTATCTCAATAGTTTAAATCCACACATCAATTTTAGCATAGAGATAGAGGCCACCTCGGGCACATTACCCTTCCTGGACTGTATAGCACATAAGAGTGGTGGAAAACTAAAAACTACGATCTACCAGAAACGAACAGACACAGGAACCGTCTTAAACTACTCATCAGCACACCCAAAGTCCGTGTACGCCAGTATTGTCTCATCGAAAATAACCGCATAACGCCCGAAACCTACTGTGACCCTAAAACTCCACCAAAATTCCAATAGGAAGCCGGCATGCACCCAGGCCAGTCAATCAATTCAGCAGAAGCGGATGAGTGTTCAGGCACGCCACAGATGCACGAGCGACTATGACAAGTGTTCAGGCATTTCATAGAAGCACGGTCGATGGTGATCGGTGTTCACCAAACGCCGATCAGACGGCCTGCATCAATGTCACAAGGGGCCTTTAAATAACACGAGACTCCTCATAACTCTTGTATTCGCTTGTTCGCAATAATGCTGTTGTTTTCCTTGTTGGCGAGTCTTTTTCCGACACTAAGTCACTGGAGCGGGGACGGCAGTTAGTTATAACAGGCCATGAGCGGTTGATCAGTTCGAGTTGTTCAATCCTTTCTCTTGATTCGAGGAACAGAAGCTCAGATGAGCCTGTGAGGGTCTTATGTGGAAATTACCGAACCGGAGCCGGATTTGCAGTACGTTTCTCACAATCTCACATTCCGGGTAGTTGTGACTTGCCAACCATGGCTTTGCCAAACCTTCCTTAGACTAGCCGAGAGCGTCTACTCTCTCAAACTAGAGCTGCAGAGCAGACTGATTTACTTGCCGCTTTTGTCGTTTACTTATGCAGCCAATCATTGATTATATAAAATTTCAACAATCAGCTGTAGTTGGATCAACTGTTAGTTGCATTGTTACAGTTTCTAGTGTATAATAGTTGAAAGAGTATGGACTGAGCACCAAACTCCATTTTAGTGCATCCTAGTATCTATTCGCTTTCGTCTAATGGCATGCGAGAAAGTATTGTGCAACCAAACCAGCAAGAGCTGTATACAACGTATGGTTAAAACTAGCGTTTCTGAAAGACCTGAACAGGATACAAGTTGTCCCTTACGTAAATAGGGGAACCGAAAGAGCTTCTCTAGTCACCAGTTCCGTCGGTTCAGAAAAGTGTTTCAAAACAGTGAAAATGCTCACGGAACTCACAGCAAAAACGAAGGTCCTCTTGGCTAATACATCACATCTGTTTGACGATCAGCACTAAGAACGTGTATATTCTGATGAATTCACGGGTGCGTGTGTGGAAACGAGGGAAGGGAGAAACAAGAATCAATAGGTCACAAATACAGATGAACTACGGATGAGTGGCGCTACATCCTAAGTGCGAGTTAATCACTGCTGATCAGCCGCTGGTCGCTGAACCGTTAAGTTCAGTCTACTAATCAGGGGGTCGCGAGTTTGAAACTTCGTTGGAGTTTCGTGAGGTGCGCACTGCTGACGATTCCCAATAAGGAAGAAACAGCTGTACAGGGTTTCTCGGCTTTTCAGCATATACTGGCCTCAATTACAGGACGAAATCTCTATTTGAAATTACGTCATTGTCGAACAAGTTTGCGAAAGAAAGTTCTTCGTGGGTTAGCTCAACTTCAAACGTCTTTCAAAGTTTCTCTTGGGCGGAGTTATTAGTTGACTGAATACCCGTTGATAGTCGCCTCCGTGGGGTCTTTTTGGAGACGCCCGTGAAGGAACTTCACAAATGGGAAGCTGGTCGCTGTTTGTCAGGTCCCCTTGCAGCCCAACCGAATGTAGCTTTAACGCCATCAAAGACATTTTACAGCACATTGAGTGCCCTGTTACTGCGTCCTAAAAGCTCAGATTTCTTTTTGTTTGCCGGAGGTTTTAATGCACCAGGGGACAGACTTAGCGCGTGTGAGAATTGGGTGGCCGACTTGGATTGGACTCGATACGTACAGACAATGGTAAACGACTGTCTCGTCTATATGGTGACCGCAGACTGTTTTTATGCAGTCTGGCCAGCGGGGTGCCAGCCACGGACCCAAATTGATCACATCACCACCAGTTACCGATGGCGCAGATCAATAACTGACTACCGCTTTGGAACACTTGTGTGGATTATAACCGTGCGCTCGTCCGTAATCGCTTCCCTCTTCGTTTTCCAGGGCCGCATAAGGGTCGGACAAATCGCTTGACAACTGAAACACAGTCCCTGGAGTTAAACGAACTTATCAGAACCGTTTTTTGGACTCTGTTCCAACTGCCCAACCGTCGGATGTCAACTCTACTTGGAATGAGATTGCCGAATCCTTGCACAGTGCCGGGAATTTCGCCTGTGCTATGACGCTAGGTTTGCTCAAGAACTGGATATGACAACATTCGCACCGTCTGACTTCCGAGAAATGTTCCCGCCGGCTTTTTGAACATAATTCAGCCGGCGAATTATCAGACACCATGTCAAAAGCGCGCCTGGTGGAAACGGAAGGCTAAGGAAATGGGATGGGCGAAGAATGCCAGACCGGGCACTTTGAAGAACACTTCTCTTTGCCACTTGCAGCTACTCAGTCAGATTGCTGCACTGCATTAAAAACCTGGACTGTGAACCTGGAACCCCCTATGGCCTCGGAGGTTTTTGACTGTATATGTTCTCTCAAACGCCACCGAGTTCCTGGTCCGGATGACGTACCACCCACATCGTTCAAGAATGGAGGCAAAGTAGTCAGTCGTCGTCGTTCAGCTGTAACGCGTTTTCTGTGCCTATCTGCCATGCTGCCCAAAGTAGACATGAGGGCTTTTGTACCGCCAGGTTGCTCAAGCCTAGAGAGGAGCAGTCCAGATACCTGGGTTGGGTTCGGACCATGGACCTGATCAGTGAGTTCGCGTCTTAACCACTGAGCTACTTAAAGTCTTCAGTCAGCGCTTGTTTGATCCATTCTTTAGCATTAGGGAAAGGGAGTTATCTCAAACAACTGTGGAGGATCATCGACAGTGCCCATTTTCAAAAAGAGGGCTCGTAGTAAGTGTGGCACCCACTGGGTGATCAGCTTGACCTTAGTTGTAATGAGACTGTTGGCGTCACCTGTGCTTCGTCGCCTTATTTTGGCTCGAGAGTAGCAAGCAGGATTCCGGCCTGGTAGGGATTGCGTTGACCGAATCTTCACACTCCGTCAGGTGCTGGAACAACGCCACACGCACAAACGACCCATAATTTTAGTATTCATGGATCTCCAAGGCACATTCGTCTCAGTTGACTGGTCTGTTTTCCTTAACACGCTTTCGCATCAAGGAATGCCCCGGAAATTTGTGAATATAACAAGCTCTTTGCATTTTCAGACTTCCGGTCATGTGACAATATACGGAGAGCTCCCCAAAAGCTTCTATTTACACGTGATGTCCGTTAGGGGTGCCCAGTCTCTCCATTCGTATTTAAGTTCGTGATCGATGAATTAATGAGACGAACGCTGAACTTCTTCAAAACCCTGATGTTCAACTAGCTGCTGACGAAAACCTTTTCGATCTGAAATATACAAACGATATCTTTCTTATCCTCGAAGAGGAGAAGACGCAGGTGTTCACAGCTTGCCATTGTGCTTAATCGGATCTACAATAGGTGAATGTGGATCGTTTTTATATATTGCCACCTTTGTGCTGTGTGAAATAGGAGAGTATCAGCACATGTGTGCATGGTTTGGGCGAGTTCAGAAAAACACAACCTAATCTCAGTAGTCCAACTGTTAGCCCTCCACTGAGCTACACAAGACTAGTTACTTACTCACTGCTAACTCACCTGCTTCTATGGGGTAGCCCGACAGCATTCTACGTTACTGATCTGTTGAGTGGAGACGCTTTCGGAATGGACGAATTGCATGACCGTGCCGCTATCTGCTTTGTTTGGTGTCAACTGGCCATCTGTTCCTTTTGTGAACCTGTTGCACACATTTGCCGATCGGTGATAGAATATGAACGGCGCCTATGTGTACTCCCTTGAAATTCGGTTCTAGAAGCTGACTAAGGGGAGCATCCTATCACTCATGGGTTGCATAGTCGAAAATGCTTCCTCTTGAGCTGGATCCTTGAGGCATAATTTCTTCGTTCGAATAGTATGCGTAACTTCGAGACTCGTTTGGCTGCTATTCTTGACCTCGAGGAACGAACTGAGTGCTCCACCTTATTTTTTCCCTGCACCGCAGAAAGACTACTTTTGCACCCAGAAAAGCAAACGTTTTCTCGAAGGACTACTGCAATGTGTATGGTTTGAGTTGCTGTTTTCGAAATGTCGTATTTGAGGAACTGGTCTGTTCGATTTGGTTCACTGTTGCAAATATTCCCAAATGCTTCTTTTCCTGTCAAAGGACATACAAATCCGGTCCGACCGATTTCCGATCAGTCATTTTCTCTCAGTATATCAAACACGAAACAATAGACAGGGCTTAGAAGGGTACCGTGTGCAATGAATAAGCCACATTTTAAGCCTGATCATCCGTCCAGTCCATCTATCTTTTTGTCACACTGCTTGGTGCCTGAGGCTGAACTGGTTACCTTCATTAGACCTGTATAAGACTGAACGACACAAGTGTTACTCTGCTGCCACATCTTGAAACTTGTGCGTACAGCAACACTTCTATGTTTTCTATTATGGATCCCATACATAGCAATTTATGTCCAGGGGTTAAGGTATAGGGGAACTTAGGTTTTGCATTGGCGACCGATAAGGTTGGATCGTGTCTTTTGGAACCGCTTTAGAGTTATCCTGCTCGTGAATTGAGAGGCTGCTTATTCGTTTTTCGATTGTGTTGGTTTATGCTGCGAATGCATCGCATTCGCAGATAAATTAGTCTCCAACTCGGAGCTTGGATAGTGTCGACGTATTCTGTCCGACAAACACTTTGCTGTCAATACAGCGCTGGTCTATAGGACACTAGTTTCGATAAACACTCGTTTGCCTATTTACCGGTCTTGGCGGGAAGCTCAGCTGAATATCTCCTTCATACTGTCTTCCAACTGAATGAGCTGGATAGCCCGCCATGGATATAGCCCTTGGCGTTCAGCTGGGAAATAGGGAATTAGGCCTACTGAGTCCCCACTGATCCCTCATGATTATGACTTCTGAATACTTACAAGGTAGCTGGCGATCAATATTTTGCCCAGGAGATGGAGAAGACTTTCGCTGCAGGCAACAGCGGCGCCCTGTTTCAACTGATTCGATCAACGGGTCAAAAGAAGGCAGGTGTCAGTGAGACAATATGCGAAAAAGACGGAACAGCAATTCACTCCCTCAATCGCCGTCTTGAGTGGTGAGCTG
>SJOL01008920.1:340507-367542 GCA_004794785.1 Opisthorchis felineus | reverse complement strand
GAGTAAGGCATTACTGTCTCACTCCTAATGCCTTTTGAGCAGCACCGGACTCCTTGGTTTTAAAAGTATTTCGACCGTATTGAATAATGCACCGGCGCCAGAGTCAACCGTTGGGCGATCGGAGTGTGCGGTTTTTAGGGCTGACCTTTTCTAACCCGTCCTTCCTCAGGGGAAGGCAGCATTGCTTCTTCCATAAATATGGACATGCTGGTCGCCTGGGGGAAACGCTTTACTGCCTTCACACTCCTGTCGCAAAGGACAGTACGGATTTTCCTCCATACCGCCTCGTAATACGATTACTCTCAGTACGGGGACTTGCTGTTCTTCGTCGGGCTGCTCCGCGTTGACCTTCCTGGCATGGTTGAATGTCTGGAAACGGAGTTCCAGCCAGTATAGCCCGCAGGTAATTGCAGGATAGAATCCTGACCACCACGACAAGCTCACAGCTTTAGGTCGGGTTCTGTCTTTGAAGGCAGTCAGTATGTGTGAGCAAATGGTGTGAGTATTCCGTGATTGAGGAATAAGTGGCGCTGTGGCCCATCCAAATGCTAGTTAATCAGACTGTTGCTGGTCGGCCGCCCGTGGCCGAACGGTTTATCCTCAATGGCTAGCCGGAAGTTCGTGGGTTCGAGTTTCCCTCGAGATTTATGATGTGCACATTGTCGATTAATCCCAATAGGGTTAAAAAAACTGCCTTTCACAATAGGTTGAATTCACCTACAGGACGAAATCTCGACTGATATTTGTAAGAACTGGAAGACGAAGATATTGAAAAGGTTTCTTTCGCACGTGGGACTGTTCCATCTCTGCACATTGCCGACCACCACCCGCATAATAAGCATCATCCGTTTCTCGTCAGTTCGTAGTAACTATTTCCTTCTTCGGGAAATACACCATATGGCATTCCGTAACATTGAGAGACACTAGAGTGTGATCATCTCTGTAACGGGACTGGACTCTCAAGGCTTCTTTGAAAGCTCTAGTAAACGGTGCACTCATTTTTTTCAAATCTCAGCGTCTTCCACACTGAAGTCAGTGAACAGATCGATACGGGATTGTAATCTGCGAGATTCCATGGGCTGTTTGTGCACCATTTCCATCTCTCGCCTCATGGGTATCCACACAATTTTGCCGGAAGCTTCGGCAGTTCTAATTAAACCAGAATATAGCAAGCAAAACTCCTTTGCAATGTGATGATATTCCTTTTTTCAGTGTACACTCCTTTTTCGCTACAAAGGTGTCAAGAAAGCCGAACCCATTCGAGTTGTTCATCACTTTAATGGAACGACGATTAGATAGCCTTACGCTTGCAAATGACTTGTACACACTTTACAGGGATTTTCACTACGAAAGTGGAACTGTTGCCGTTCTATCTAGCTGTTAGATAAGAGGCCTGAACTCCGCTGGAATATTTGATTACTACTTTGGACCTATGAAAGAGCACTACCAGTTTCGAAACCTACGTTCAGTTCGTACAACAAATCTGGCGTGTGTTCGTCCCTCAGAAAGAACTTAACTAGCTGGCCAGCTGGCTAGCTAACTAACCAGCTGACTAACCAAAAACTTTGACTCATGAATGATACTCCAATCCACTCTCCCTATTTCACTTCCCCGGTATTTTTCAACCTTTCCCGATTTCAGTCCTTTGTCACTCTTGTCGTCTCTGTTTCCCTGCAGATTCCTATTCGAAAATGGAGAGAGCGAGAAAGCACTTGAACACGCCAAGAAAGCTCTTGAGTTGGCCAACAAGCTCTATGCAGGCGACCATTTCAATTGTCTCCATTTATTGTGTGATGTCTCTGTTCTTTTGATTGATCTCAACAAGTTTTCCGAGGCAAGAGCTTGTCTGGAACACGCAGAGAAGCTTGTCCGTGCCAGACTCACTCAGGACTCCACCGACGTAGATGGGGTTCAGTCTTGTCTGGCCCATATTCTCCTTCAGCGTGTAGCCCTGGAGGCCCAAGACGGACAGGTGATAATGGCGAAGACGTATGCAAACGAGGTGAACAAAGTCGCGTCTCTCCTTCACTCTCCTCAGACGGTGTTGAAGCAATTGAAGGACTATCGAAAAAGATACAATTTAGATGTACAGTAGTACTTTGTCGGAGGTGATACCCTTCTGAGACAATTTGTACAAAATCTTTCGCTTAGTACACCTGCTTTCCATTCAGTGTGCATTTTGAACCTTGGAAAAGGAACTTTCTTTGGGAGATATCATTTTCATGGTGAGGGTCTCTCGCATATGGAGCGGTCACTGCGGGCGTTGTTGATACGGATGGGGTTAAATCATTCGTCTTTCGTACGATTTCAGGTATGACGTTGAGTTGAACTGAGTGTTGCTTTTGGTCGCTTCAAAATATAGTGTATCAGTCAGCTCCGAAGATAGGATATCACCGGAAGGCTTTTTGGCTTTCTCTGAAGGGTGACCTTGTACACAGGGTTCTACATTAGTAGGTTGGTGCAGAGGATTGATTGGCCGGTCGTGCCCAAGTTCACAAGGGATGAAGTTTTTGCTCTTGGTCTGTTTGCCTGTTTGTTACCATTGTGATACAATTATCCTCTAGGAGAGACTCTTTTGAACAAATGCGTTAGTCTACGGTAACGTCAGTCATGACCTCCTAATTGACTTCATTCCGAAGAGATGCTACGTTTCTTTTTTCTAGTGGTGAAGCTGTCTGCCACATACGAATGACCACTATCCTTCTCTTCAGCTTCCAACTAAGTTATTTATCATTCTGTTCGTTTGGCCGGGCATGTACTCGTAATCTATCTAAGCCCACATGAATGAGCGCCAGGCACTCGAATTTCACCAGGTTCTATCGTCAGTTTTGAGTTCTGGTCTACACCTTTGATGTGTGACCCTGATCACTTGACCTTATAGGTAGTTCTTACTGGGTTTCCTGTTCACTCTGTTTCCCATAGTCTTCGGTCTACACTCACAATGGGGACATGTACTCTTCTTGTTGGCTCTGCCCTGACATTATTTCCTGCGTATCCTATTTCCTTCTGTTTTGGGAGGCCCATTGGCAAAAGGTTGTGGTTTTTAATGTTATGAGACTGAGATTCATGTGCATATCTCCGAATCCGTTCTCCTACTGCAGTGTGGAACCAGAGATCTGAAATGAGACTGGTCGTTGGAGCCCACAAAATCTATTAAACCGCTATTGTGATTTTCATAAAGCCACCTTCCTAGAACCGAATCGATGCGCTCAACACCGTTTGTGTATGGGGGAATGCCATGACTAACGGGTTAGTTCGTGTAGCTGGTTGTTCAGAAGGATGAACCTAATATCGTCTTTTGGGCTTGGTTGGGCAAAATTGAGCTCGAATTGCCGACCACTGTTTGATTGGTAGCTTTCCCCAACTCATTTCCTCATGCCTTGACCCATCATATACCATCAGCCAAAACATCGACCGGCTTCGACCTGCAGGACCCAACGCGGTACACCCTTTGTATGCGTATGTTTACCCCGAATAAAAAACATTAAATCAACGCAAGTTAAAAGGCAAAACAACATTGTTCCTATCCTTCGCAGTGTGTGTTTTCCTGGCGAACCATAAGGGTTTTCGTTTTTGATTGTAGACCTCAGTCACTGAACAGCCGTCGATCCGTTCTGACAGATTGATGCACCGAACGTCTTCCCAGAATTGCTTCATGGCTTGTGTACTTACCGGTGCACTTAATGGATTAACTTATCCCATTCTGACATTTTTTGGTCTCATTACTATTGGGAACCTCCTCGCAATGCTAGATAGATCATGCGTTTTTATACAACGGTATCATACTTCCAATGTGTAAGCGCATCCCACTCGATTATTCCAACTATTTCACACTCTGAGAGAAATCACGTTTATTTTATAGGGGAAGTTTCCCACTTACTTAAAAAGGAACTGTTCACAGGAAGACACCGATCGACTGGGAAATATGACAATCGTCAACGAACTTTTCCACGATCATAACCTTCCCATATATTGTGAACATTTATTACCCTGATTTCTTACTTCGAGCCCCGCGGAGTTTCCATCCACCCTATTCCCAATTGCGCACAATTTAGTGCATATTTTTCGAAATCCATTATTTCTAATTTAATTTGCTTCTGACGTGAAACTTCGCTAAAACTAATCTGAAAACCTCGTTTAGACCCCTCGCTGTATACTGATTTTTAAATGTATTTTTTCCCACAGATGTAAACAAAGTTGTGTTAGACGTAATACACTACTCATAATGTTGCTGAAAATTCTTCAACAGCCCACGACCGGTTTCGCCCTTCTTGGGGCTCATCAGGTAGGCGCAGTCCCCGAGTTTCCCTCAACCTTATGTTCTACTTGAAACTAAATTGCACGGAATTAGCTAAATACACTCATTTGCAAACAAATTTGGTTTTGCGAGAGACTCACCTGGAACCCAGCTGAATCTCTCGTTTGTGATGTTTCCAGGCAACTGAATGTGCTGCACCAGGCCGCCTCATGTTTCAGTTGCTACGATATTCGAGATATCGCGATGCATGCAAATGAGTGTATTTCGCTGAAAAGCGTACAAGTTCGGTGGTCACATTGACAGATCAGAACAACTCTTGCTCTCCACCACAACCATCGATCCCCCTTAGCGCAACTGAAATGCGCTGGGATCTTGGAAATAAGTTATCTTTGGATCAGACGGTTGGCTAGTGTGCACGTCCCTTTCCGGAGTCAAATCTTTCGTTCTTGTCACCTGCTTGGTCATAATTTATCATCGTCCACTCGCGGTTCTCATGGCTTGTTGAAAACTGGCTTTATAATCATTAGCTACAGTATTATCATACTGTCTTCTTCCTGCAATGTGTCCTACTCTTCTTCTGTAAACGTTGGAAAATCGATATATCAAAAATCTTTCAAACCGTGACGGCACCATCCACCAAGAGTCTTCTCATCCCTTTAACTACGAACCATTAAACTACCCCTCCATGTCTTTCTCTAGTAGCACCGGTGTGCTTTTGTACTCCGAAATCGGCGCCAGAAAAACTTCATACTGCCCCCATCTGGCCCAGTTCAACATTTCGGCCATAACCTGAGAATCCGTGTATCTAGACCAGTTTGGCTCAAATTCCATGCTTGTTTATGAGCGTGCAACTCAACCCGAAATTGGGAACACTTCTCCATGAATTTTTGCATATTTTTGTATTTTGTTAAAGCGCTACTCAAACCACTGATAGTGAGTTAACCTCTTGTCTCGTCTCCACTTGTCTTGCCAGAGATGAGCGTGTGAATTAAATTTACGTCCAGAAGCAACGAAAACATGATCGTGAAGTGCTCTCAGGAACAATGTCTACCCATAAGTTTCCCCAGATATCGTAACGTATTAATTTCAAGGATTCCAGGCAGGCAACATTGAGACCTGCTGTCTCGCTCTCAACGACAGTTCCGGTCCAAAAACTGGCACAATCCGCCGCAGTAGTCCCTCCGAGCTGTGCAATTTAGGGGGAGTTGAAAACCATCCGCTTCGAGAGTAGATTCTCTCCTCGAGGTGGGGAGGGACCAAGTTACACAAATTAACTAGATATGTAGTATTAAAACATTTAAGTGAAAAAAGTCCCAGAATGTCTGATTCTTCGCTTCGTTCCTTGTGGCATTCACTCTCTTTTGAACACTTTCCACGTCTTGGAGGCTGTATTGCGATTTTTTGGCGCACAGATATGTGGTACATTGCAACGCCCATTGTTGTCGTAAATTGGTCTCTGTCGGCATGCTCTCTCTAATTTTAACCCTCCCGTGGGAAGACCACGAAAGTAAAATGGTCATCTAGCAAGACGAGTATCATTAGACAAAGTACTTCTCACTCGTCAGACCCATAAAATATGGTCCTAAATCCGTAGTCTCAACAACAGGACTACCGAGTCTGGTCAGCCTCACTCAAAGAAACATCTGTAGATTGCCGCACTAGACGGATTGGTCCAAGCTCTATGGATGCGCACAATGGCGTCTAATAACTAAACACAGTGAATGAAATATACGAAAACAAGTCGGTCAGATTAACTTCTAGTTGGGCCTCGTTGGAAAATGTGTTTGGAGATGGAACGCCAGTTTAATGTTGATAAGCTGAATAGGCGGACGTACAGTACAGTCACCCAGTATCATCAGAACTCTTGTTGAAGCACTTTGTTGAACTGATAAAGCCATTTCTCTAGTAAATCGTTCGCCATCCAGACTACCTTATTGGTTTCAGCTTTGCCGTATTCACATTGAAACACTTTTGTCTCCTGCATCTACCCACATTGCTGGTAAAAGCTCCCCATCGGTACTGCAATGCAGCAACACAGTGGTTTGCTCCTCCGGTGCTTTCGTACTCATGATGAATCCGCCCTTTAGCACAAAATTTCTTGTAGGCTATGCTCGGGAAAAGTAGCCAGACTGATGTTGTTCGGTGCTTCATACCCTTCACAAACGGCTGGAGTGAGACCAAGCCAGCTGAACGGAAACCTCTACAGACGCTCCGTTAAGAAGTTGTGCGGCTTCTGAAATCTGTAATCACTAACTGCCTGCTTGCAAATGGTGTTCGCTAGCTCCATCAGCAGGTCCGTTCGTTTTCTGTTTCAGAAGATCACTCGTCACTGTCGTACTGACAAAAAAACAGGCGTCCGTGACTTGATTGGTCCAGCGCGGGTTCCAGGGCTGGTTATGGTGTTTCAAATGCCAAGCTGGAATGCTATGGATCAGGTGACATGAGTTTTGCACTTAATCTGTCTTCCGTCGTTTGTTCAGGTACGTCAATATTAGGAGAACCACCTCTGAACGTAACTGGACTACGCAACTGCCAATGGAATAATCGTTTTCGTTGGGACAGATTTAATTGTTGTTCTTCAGTTGTCCTTGACAGATGAGTTCCATTTTTGGTATCATTTTTGGCCTGCCTAGAACTTTCCACGTGATCTTTATAAGCAGTCCCCTTTCGGCTGCACACGACAAGCTTGTACGCGTCAGTGTTCAAGAGATTAGCTGATTCGCAAGGTCATTGGTTTTCTGGTTTGGCTAAGCGCATCAGGCTATCAAGCGGCTATCCAGACTCGGGTTCACGATATTCAGAAGGCATTAAGAAAACTGTGGTCCACAACAGTCAACCAATCGCATCTTCTCGCCGTGAAAACCAATGAGATGGCACATTATCTGTCGACTCTTGTATCAACATCGACAGAACCAGCACCAAGGCATGACGTCATGTTTTATCATGGTAACCACAGAAACGGATCAGTTTAACCTCCCCTGACCCACTGCCTAGGTTTGGGCAATCTGGTATTTTCTCACCCCCCCCCTTACTTCCTTCGAGTTGTACGACAGTTATGTACCCAAAAAAGTGGTACTGCTGAACGTATGTATTGTGACCCACTGGGTTTATGATGGCATGCGCAACAGCCGCTTGTCCTTTCGGCCGCCTCCGGAACGCCACGTTTTGGAGATCTCCCTTGGTTCTACCTTCTCGATCACGTCACTGGATATGTCAGAGACAGCTGGAAACCACGTCACGGAGCAGGCAGGTTTTTCTCCATGGTGCACTGTGCGCCTTGGTGGTGTTCATACCAACAGCACTCCATGACGCCACAATCTACTGTTAGTTCTGCCGCCGTGGCAGCCGCGCCACGACCATTTCGCTCTATCCTCCCTGACTGCCTAGGTATGCCAACACCTTCTAACCACGTCAAGCCATAAGAAGCCGTTTGTTGTGTTGGTAACCACACCACCGGGAATTAGCTTGCAGGATCGGTTAACAACAGAACTGGCGATGTGGTGTGATTTCGTGCTTGGTTGTTTATTCTGCTTCGACAACCAAGCCCCGATCAACGATTATGATTGCCATAGTTTTGAGACGGATAAATTGCCAAGGGTTTAACTCTGGCATTCAAGCCTGAAAGTGCTGTAAAATTAGCATTCTTCGTAGATAGCTAACCGTCGCCGCGTTCGCCCCAAAAAGTGCTTGCTCCTGGAGGGAACTGGAAAATTCGTTCTCTCCTGAGGAGTTCTGTCTCAGAGGGGGGGGGGTACTGCTTCACTTGTGAATAAGGCTTATTTTGAAGCATCAGAGCCCGACAAGTTGTTTATTGCTCACTCAGACCGAGACCCATATCTGTTTTGTCAGTACGGTGAAGGTCCTTTACGCCAACAGTCCCACTGTTGTCATCTCTCACAGATACAGAACCTACCGACCTTTATGATAAACATTCTTCTTATTTTGGATTTTAAACATGACTGCTTGACCACCGTAACTTCCTTTGCCAGAAATTCACCCTCAGCATGCTGCCCACTCCCAGTGACTCGACTTGTGGTTCAAATTCGGCAGTCTCTTATTTATTACAATCACTAAAGCGTCTATTACTTGTACATAGACTCAACTGTGTAGTCGCGTCTAGTCTCAACCGCCCGTTGTCAATTTGTCCCTAGTGGAGCAATCCCCTGTGATAGGCTATTGATGACAGTAACTCCATCCACAAGGGGCACCTCACTTTGTGATGCTTCTTGTCAAGCCACCTAACTTCCCACTGGGGGACGTGTTATCATCACGTGACGGACAGTCATCTGCACAGCACACCTGTCCATTGACCCAGACGGTAAACGAATTTAAGTTTTCATGGGATCTTGTTTAGATGGACTACCAACAAGTGGATTAAACATAAATACTCACCAAGGGTACTGTGCAAAACTCAAGTTATAGACTTTGTCTGGATTTATCACTGATATTCGTCCAACTACTGTGGTCGCCTAATTCTTGACCTCTGGATTACTCAGGGCTATACTGCTATAGCTCCCGACATTCTGTTTGCTGTAACCAGTTTTTGTTTCGTTCGGGTTGTTTGTCAAATCGCTTATGACTCGTCGTCCACTAACATCCTCTTCAGTGTGGAGTGCGACAACACTAGACACTGAATGATTTTTCACGATGTACAGCCTTAGATTTTTGTCACACGATAAGGACCGGTCGTTACCGAAATAGGCGTACGAACATCCAATTATTTTGAGTTTAAACGTGCTACTTGTCAAACTCTTAGTAGCTTACAAGTAGTGTTGTATTGAGATCAGTGGCATACACTTCGATTCCGGAGAATTCGGTGACATCAGAGCGATTTCCAAAAGCGTCTAGATATATAAAGGTATCAGGGTAGAATTAGGTTAAAAGTGGTCCTTCCTCATCTCGCGACTTTGTGAACCTTGTCTCTGTTGCTGATTATGCCGTTGCTGTGGCGAATGCTGATGTGAATGCTGGTGTCTCTGTGCATGTCGGCTGGAATGTCTCTGGATGGTGTTTTTGTGTTCCCTTGTTAGGCTATTAATGTACGGGCCGGTTTTATGATGTGCGTGGGAGCCAGATCTGAGTTGAGAGAGTAAAACTGAAGGGATCACAGACGATTCCCGGCGAAGCCAGTCCAGGTGACCTTTGGTGAATCCTATCTCGTTGATTAGTTCCGTGTCGGACATCTTCAAAAGTTGCACTGGAGTAATTGACTGTTCCGGTTGGGATGAGTTGGAAAAGCTACCGCTCATGCGTTTTACGTGATCGATGTACATTGGAAGACCAATGCCAATGAGAAAGTCTTCGATTGAACCTGTTTTGATCCCATCACAGTTCAAATACCGTTGTGATTGAATATCATCGATAAAGGATACCTGAAAATGAGAAAAAGTGAGGTACTGGGTTATGCATAAAACCGAAGGAAAAATGCACCAGTTAACTCATCTACTTATGACCTCACCTTATATTTGCAGTTTACAATGACTTGGTTCATTTTAATTTCGGTTTCTGCTTGAAACAAGCAGCGGTACGACTTCAGGCGGCACCCCACTACCGACAGGATCCAGCGCCTGTACCGCTGTATAATCCCGCCTGCTTTTATGAAAGATCCTGTTCAAATGTGTCCATTGGTGTTTCCTGTATGTCATGTTGTTCGACTGAGTTCCGTACTGACAGTCAGAAATTTAAGCTTGACCACTCACGGGTTGCACACACATTGCGTTCACAGTATTATGTCATTTGAACTCAGTGTGCCCGATGGAAAATTATTCTGCACAAAGTCAGCGTCTATCCATTGTTCTTATTCGGTGGGTTCCTCTATCACTTTGTCTATCAATGCAAATGACTAGAAAATGTTCGTGTCGTTTCATGAAGATCTGTCGCTCTTTTCACGACTTTGGTAAACAGAAACCGGTGTCAAATAAACTCGGTGAGGAACCCTGGTAATAGTAACATTCAATCAATCCTACTTCAAACGTTCACCGGAACATCCAACGAATAGTCAGTAAAATTAAATCCACTATCCTATCGACCGACAGCAAGTTTTGTACTTATTCAAATTTACCAGGGTACCGAAGCAATTTGCCTCTTTATATCAGTGATTGGTATAGCTATGGCTATTGGTATTGCATGGCTATGCACGTGACTTACCACAGGTCTTCCGGCCTCCCTCAAACGATGCTCCCGTTCGGCCTCCATTAGAATAGCGACCATACTCAAGTCCCAGCCTAGTTCGAACGCGTAGCGTTGGGTTAGCCGCAACGGAATATTGGCCTGTCCCATCTGAAGCAATATAGGATAGTGAGGGTTCTACTGGAAGTGATGCGGCGGTGAACAATTTTACAGTCTTTATTTCAAGTTGAGAATGGTTGCCCTACGCTTTCCAGTCTACTCCGTCCTCAGTCCTGGCAACCCCATCGGTATACAAAAATAACAATAAGAGACTCAATATTTTAAACAAAGTTTAAACAAATCAAGTAGAACATAAGGTTGACGGAAACTCGGGGACTGCCCCTACCTGATGAGCCCCAAGAAGGGCGAAACCGGTCGTGGGCTGTCGAAGAGTTTTCAGCAACCATGTGAGTAGTTTCCTTTATGATAAAATCTGTTGCTTCGTTACATCGGCTGATATCAATGCTTTGACTGATTTCCAGCGAAATGCGGAAACAACACTGATTGAGGGTGGTTAGGTCGTCATTAAGTTGAATGAGATATCTTTGTGTCATGAGTTGCTCTCTGACGGTACTTGACACGGTTTGCCGTTTCCACCACTGTAAGCGAGCATTTTCAAGGGAAGATGACTTCCATCCATTTCTTGTACATTATTGCATTCGTAAACATTGTGGACGATGTTAAAAATGGTAAAATTCTTGGTGCAAATACTTCTGAAATTCGGTTTGAATAAATGATGCATTGTTTCCTTCACACCAAGCAATGGTTAAGATACAAAAGTAAATCTGCGGCAGCTCCTAAAAACCAATCTCTAGCGGAATCTTCCAATAGGCCACATATTCCACCTCAGCTGATCCGTCGTCCGCTAAATCTATTTCCCTACAGCGCCAGTTATTCAAAATCTCCGTGTTCTTCCGTCAGTTTGGAGGAGTTCAGTCACATACACTTCTCAAGCATGTTGGACGAAATAAGGAACACGGTACTGGTTGGATCGTTTCACTTAGGCTCAGATTTTCATAAAGAATGCAACCCTTTCCGTTGATCTTGCCATTAAAAGAACGGGGTTGCACACTTATCCGATCTTTTGTACTGGGGAAAATGTAGAAACAAGGGAGTTGTAGCTGATTTGACTTACCTTTGGATAACTGTACAATCCGTTCTCTCAGCTTTCGTATCAGGCTGGTGTCCGATAGGAATGTTGCACGAACTGTGCGGGCTGCTTAACTGTGGAATACAAGCTCCGCTTTATAGGTAATTACTAATGGATAGTCTTCATAAACACACTCCAGTTCCGGAACTGGTTGATTATGCTGGATAATTTCCGCCACATTATCACTTAATTAGATCGGTCGTTTTTGCGTAATTGCCGGTGAATTAAACAGCCTTATTGTTTTAACTGATTTTTTCCGGTTTAACCAATATTACGAATTTTCTCACACTACTATGGGTCCCATTGGACTGCGTTTCTAGAAAATGTCAATATATTCACTACTCCGCTGGCCTCTTCCTATTACGTCCCCAAAAGTATACTTCAAGGCGATCGAAGATGTCTACGTGCGGAGAAATTAATGTAAGCTGAAAAGAGGATGCTGTTCATCAGATGACGTCACGCTACTCAGGAACATGGTCTCCGACACCGATTTTGCCATATTTTATTACCCTAGTCGTTCAGCATAATGCCAGCCACCAGGCGACTATATCAAATTTTGCCCCCATTTGTGTTGTTCTTTTGAGACCATGCGCATCAGCGCTGACCGATTCTCTTCTCAAGCAGCTACGGACGGAAAGGGATGCATTCACGCACAATGGGATGGAGAGCTCACGCGAACGATCACACTGCAACCCAACGCATCAATGAGATTCATGTTACTTTCGACTTTCGAAAGTAAAAGCTGCCGCGAAATATGGATGGCTCTAAAGCAGCTGTGCGCCGGAGGGTCAGAGTTGGTTTTCCTGCCCTGACCTTGGCAAGCTCAACCGGGAATTTGTAGGCCTGTCTAACCTACCCAGAGCGTTCACTAAAACCAACGAGTGCACTGTCAAAGATAGTATAGCATCAGAAGAGGTGTATGGGAACATGAGGCAAGTGAAGTCAGACAAAGGTTGTGGTCCGATCATCTGTGGCCCTTGCTACTCAAAGTATGTGCTGATATTCTCACTGAAGCAATATTAGTTGTCTGCTAATCGCCTTTCCATTGGAAAATTCCAGACTGTCAGCGAATGCCCAAAATAGCACCGGTATTTGGGGAAAGGACAAAGTTTCAGGCTTCCCCCGTTCTTTTGTAGTGCTTTGAACGAGTGTTCCTGAACCAAGTGTAAGGCCCCCTGTTGGAAAAACAATCGCGCCGACTTTCATATCATCAGCTGTGCTTGGTAGTATCACTGTTGCATATCTTGTTTATCTCTTCCATTCAGTTCTGGATAAAAATTTGATGTTGTACGCTCGTTCTCAATGGACTATAACGGTGTTTGTGGTAGTGCTGACCGAGGACAAGTTCTACAGCTGTTCACTGGTATAGGAGGCGAGCACACACTTCTCATAAGGTTACTGAAAACTTTTCGACAGCTCACGACCAGTTTCGCCCTTTTCGGGGCTCATCAGGTAGGTGCAGTCTCCGATTTTCCGTCAACCTACTACTTGGCTTCAAATAAAACATAAGGTCGACGGAAAAGTCGGGGACTGTGCCCACCTGATGAGCCCCAAGAAGGGCAAAACTGGTCTTGACCTGTCAGAGAGTTTTCAGCAACCTTAGGAATAGTGTTCCTCCAAGGAAAAAAGTACAAGCCTCCACTGGATTTACTGTTTTCCCAGTGCTCCTCCCAGCATCCTTGGGACTTTCATATACTCGGATCAAAACCCACATTTCAAGTTGTAGAGGGATTTCAAAGAATGGCTTGGTTGACTTCACGGTAAGTGAACTTTCTCACGTTTTGTAAAACTCCGCCCGAAATATTCCAGAGTTTTCACACCCTTCACCAGCACTCACTGAAGCACAAACTTTCACCAACCAGAACTGCCACTTGCCGTAGTTCTGTGATCCTTAGTTAGTTCGTCTTCCATTCAGGATCACTATCCTGTTTAATAACCCTGCGTCAACGTCAATTTGTAAAGCGTTAACTGGTGGATGCTCCAAGAGAATTTTGTCATTTACATGCGACGCTGTTGTGAATCTGTATGCCAAAGATTCACTTAGGGTGCAAAAAGCTGTACTTGACTTCAGTTGGCTTGAGTTGATTTGGTTTGATATCCAGAATCACCAAATAACCGACAGAATTAGGACTCCATCTGGCCATAATAAATTTGAGTGCAGTCGATCGTAACGTTCACGTGTTTTCATTCTTCTGTAGCGACCTGGTATACACTTAACCTTGAAGTCTGTTCGAATCTTCAGAAGATCGTCGTGTTCTTTAGACTCAGTCGATGAAGGATTAAGTCAACCTCAACGTATTTAAGTGCAAAGGGTATTGTTACAACATTCTCAAACTCATATCCATACTGGATAATAGGTTTCTACGTGTTCCCAAAAAAAACGCCGACTTGGTGCTTTTACGTGAGAGGACCTAGGCCGTTTAATCTACTGCACAAAGCCTAACACTTTGGGGACCACCATCTTTGACCTCTCCTTCAAGCATTTGGAAGTATGATGCAACGTTTCTCCCAGTCCTTAGCCTCTTGCATTCGTCTACACAGCCAGTTTAGACGAAACTGGCATGTAACAGCAGTCAAGCTACACTCGATCTCTCCCCACAGGCGAGCCACCGAGCTGGTGATAGGTATTAGAAGACAGACTAAGAAATCCCAAACAAAATCAATGACTCCAGAGTGACCCAATTTCATCTTTCAGACCCTGGACCGTTAAAATAAGTCTTGTCCCAGTATTTCAGGGCCTTCATATGATGCTCACTATCGAGGTTACCATCGGAGGATAGTCCAAAAAATTTCTTCCCATTCTAAGTACATCAACCTTCCTCTTTTTTCACTGGTCTGACACCCATTTTTAACACATGCATCACAGGTGGCATTAGCGTTCGAATGCTTGGGTGTCTCCGCGTTGCTATGGAAGCTTTTATGTGTATGCTTCTGTAGACGCTTTTCACTATCAGACTGTCACTGCAGATGCCCTACACAGCTTCTGATTAGATGGGCGTTATACGATCTCACCCTCCGACCCTAGATCGTCCGGCTCGCAAACGTTTGTACACGTAAGCTCAGCACGCTCCATATGGGGCGTTAGTTCGGTGTAAGAGACGAACCTGGACAGGGATGCCAACTGTCGTTTAAGTGGTCAGTCACTCACTTCCAATTTCTCCACCCTGAATTTTCGATGATTACATGCCAGGCAAAATTAGTGTTGGTAAGTAATTTGTCTGACTTTCCACCTCGAAGTACACCTACACTGTAATTCTATACAATGCTTTGGAGAGTCCAATGTAGAGTGTAGTGAAGTGTTCCGCGGAAAATGAAAAGGAATCCGCCTTTCACAAAGACAGTGATTGCTTCCATGTAACGGTAATTTTTGCTGTTTTGTCCCCTGTGACAAATTGGTAGCCAACCACTTGTTTCTGTATCTTGCGTATCTGCGTTGCCAGTGCATAATTTTAGGTCGGCTGGTTTCAGACAGATTCCAACAGGCACGAAAGAACAACCTAGGTTTCGTCCAGTCACTGGAATCAAGCTTTGCTGTGAAGCCGAGACCCGGTTTCGAGTCTACCCAGAGATTTGCTAGACACGTGCTTCTGGGGCTTCCGAACAAGGATTAAATAGATGTACGATGCTTCTCGGCTTTTTGAAGAAGACTGACACGTACACGAAGGAGAACGCGAGGCTTAATTCGATTTCGTTTTTGCACAAGTGCTACTCATCCTTCTTCTGAGTGAATTCTCTCAAAGTACAAAGGTGTTCTCATTGACCTCCGAGTGAATAAGATATCCTAGTCCTCCGTTTAAAGACATATTTGCTACCTATTTACAACCGCTTATGTGGGTTGTGTTCGGGTCGTTCAGTTTATCTACATATCAGTAAACGCAAGTCAATGTGGGAACTGAAAAACTATATTAGCCATCCTTCTGAGGTTGTTTCTACTTGGGTTTAACCAAACGCAAAATAATTGTATTCTTCAATGGAATCCGACCTCCAGTTGTCTTCAGTTTTTCAACCGTGAATCCTGTGCAAGCCTAATCTGTGTCGCCTTGGCTGTTAGGCGCCTACCGTGTGAGTCAGCCACTTCCCTCCTATTAGGACAACGAATGACGTTAGAAGATTGAGCAGCATGGTACCTACTTCTAGATTCGGTCGCACCACCACAAGTGACCACCCAGACACACAGCCAGATACCGTTTTCCTGTGGTTCTTTTGCCACCCGTGAAAGTGAATGAACGGTTGAATCGTCCCTGCGTGACACGTCATCAACATTTGGCTTACGCTTTCCCGTGTATTGCATTCATTACATCAGTGGCAACCCCACCATTTAACTTGCTTCACTACTGACTTATAGCGGATGTAGCTACTCAGGTTTTACTTCCGCTAAGCCAATAGGCCCTTTCCGAGTAATCAGTGTACTAGTTGTCCACGCTCGTTTGATTGCATTAAAGGCCGGTATAACGATGACCAGTTCCTCTATTGTCCAACACAATGTAGAAAAACAAATCTATGCACTGACTGACCTATACCTTCGTACAGGTTGAAGCTTAAAAGAGCCTGGTCTTCTCCAGGCCCCCGTATACCGTTTTTGTGTAGTCGAAAGTGATAAAAGTAACGTAAGTTCTCCAGATCAGAAATGATCCAAAAACGAACGAACGAAGATTACATGGAGTCAAGGTCAAAAATGATTTATACACCCTGGAAGGGACCATTTTTCTCCATCCTTTCATTCAGGTCCATGATGCTTCTCTCTCCAGTTTACTTCTTCGGTATATACAAGAAGGCATTATCCGCAGACGGAGGGCGAGTAATATGAATTTGGGTCACTTTTTTCTCATCAGAACGGTGGAAATTCCGGTGTGTCCTGGTGTGTATAAACCAGACTTTTTAGTGTCTGTGAGAAGATCTCACCTTGTCTGTACGGAAGTCACCTGCATACACTGACCGGGGAGTATGTGGCGAAATTGTATAAAATCATCAACCCTAATCACCAGGGTCACTAAGAACGAGGAGTTTTTGTTCCACTTAGCTCGGTTCAAACTGGAACCGGAGAATATAGTAAACCAGCATGAAGCTATGCTCTAATTGACTGAAAAATAATAGTAATTGGTGAGAATTTGTGAGAATGAAAACGTCTTCGTTGATCTCAAAATGAGATGTTCAAGTACACGCAGAGTGGACGAAAAAATCCCCTGGAAGTGTACACGAGCCGCCAATCACACTGATCGTACAACATACGGCATTCCACAGCCATATTTTCGGTACCACACCTTGCGAAAAGAGTATAGTACCAGTAATAATTTCTACCATTATTCCATTTGCGGTAAATTAATTAAGGTGATTTGCGGCTAACAAGAAACAGGTCCCGTCGGACGTCAAATGTGGCGTAAGAACGCCAAAAGTGAACAATGAACGCGACAAAGTTATAGGATCGTTCAACTGTTGCGTCTTGTCGACGGAGATTTGGTCATTTTTTCCGGCTACCAACCCCCTGACTCACTTCTGTGTATTTGTGTGTGTGTGTGACATTTTGGCCGAAACTGTTCCAATCCTGTATCAGACTGCCACCAAGTCAGTTTTCGTGGTTATCTGACGTGTGTAGCTTCCACACTCATCGCAATATTCCGAGCTCTAGGATCTCAATCGGTTGGAGATTAGGATTACAAGTCAGTCAGTTCAACCTTTTTATGAGATTGAATAGAATCCAACTGTGAGAGGCGCAAAAAGCGGCGCTGTTCTGTTAAACCATTGGCCACTGATGTTTGGTCATGGCAACTAGCCAATCAATTTCTGACTGTTAAATCAGAATCTTATTGCTCGTTCAGTATTGCAAATATGCTCATTTTCACGTCTGAGAGAGCGTCAAGTTCAAGCATGAACATATCAGATTTTGGGGCTTAGTATCCAGTATGAATGTGGCCATGAGGTGTTCTAAAAATACTCAAAGCGGTCTGAATTATGAACTACGAAGACATGAGTAAATATACATATATGGCTCATTTTCAATGACTGTGATATCAGCCAACAATGGAGTTCCATCCTCACTACTGTCCCAAAGAATTTTCACATATATGGATCGGAAATGATGTGATTTTAACCTGGGGTTTTCCGTTTTCAGTACATTCGAACGGCTGACTACCTGACATAGCCACAGGTTTCTATGATTGGACAGCTGTGAGATATTTGAGCAGAATATCGCAACCTTCCACGTTTGTCACAACATGAAATGCTGGCTTTCATTCACACAGCTGCGCAAATTTAGCGAAGTGATTAATGAAGGCCTTGGGGCGAAATGAGCGGAAAGCATAATCGGAAGATTCCACTATGGTAGTTGGTCCTATAATTTTGTCGTACGAATATTCATCTTGTGATGTTTTGAGACCGGTGGACTGAAGTGATTATTTTGTAAATTCTGGGCTTGATTTGGTCTAAAGGAGAAACTCGATTGCTCAATAGTGAAGTGAATTGTTTGTTGAGCTTGGAGATGTTGTTGTACACTTCTTGTCATCAATCCGGGTGGCATTATCAATGCGTATTGCTTTAACGGTGCACTCTGGCTCAGAGATGCACTGGTGTGCCATGTTTGGGCTTGATTTCCGAAGAGACGCGTCAACAACAACCCGTCAACCAAGAATCTACCAGGTCCATTAACCGGAAGCAGACTTATAGTGAAAATGTTGCTGGGGTTGTTAGAACGCATCCAAAGTTATCAGCCTAAGACCAGTGTCCTCTAGACTGCAATCTAATCAGTCGTGCTTGTCTGAGTCATATCATTCTCGCATCAGCTGGGCCCTCCTGTTTTTCGACCTACCAGTTTACTGACAGTGAGAGACGACCGTCAGTGAATACACTCAGTAAGAACGAACCAGTCACATGACCAGTATAACTGTAGTGCATCGGCAACCACCAAGTCACTCGCGTAAACAGTGACCAAGGAACACACCTGCCCAAATCTTTGTTAAAGATACCATTCTAGGTTAAACGAAACCATTAGATCACTAGGAAGCCATCGGGTTACTCAACATCGAATGACCAAGAATCTTTGAGAGGACCCCTATATTCAAGGGGATGTAACGCCATGTTTGAGACATCTGACTGAACAGAAGAGATCTTTACTGCAGAAAGGCAGTCTAACTTACTCACATTAAACGAAGTAGTGTATTTGAAAACGACATTTTAATCCTACGTTCCCAGCAAAACTATAGCAGACAGAATAACCATGACCAAAGTTCGCCAATTCCAACGAAGTAATAAGTGAACCTATTGGTCCAGAACAAGGGTGACCATAGTGTTTGTCACAGTCGTGTTTTAGGCTTCCCGTCGATTTCGGGCTTCCTGTACATCTACGGCAAGGAATCGACTGACAGGAGTTGGGTTTGAAAACCCTGGTAGTCCTACAGTTTGTAGCACGCTGAATACACGCTTGTGTCAGAAAGCCAAATCACTGTACCATCGTTGGAAAGTCAAGTTTATATGGGTCCTTTATCAACCAGCGGGAATTTAAGAAGAAATGGCTGATCGAGACGGTTGTACCTCTGCCACAGGTGCTAGTCACTATGGCTTGAGCCGACAGTTGGGGGAACAAAAGGGCAGTCTGTGGTTGACTACTGCACTAGTGCCAAGATATGAATCAGGATAGTCCTTCTGGAAGTACGAAATAAGTAGATATATCGTGGCTGCGATAACGTGTATACATGTAAATTGTCGTCAGCCATGTTCATTGGGACATTCAACAGTAATCTGCACACCCAGGCAGCCCAAGTCTGTCGTGATTCATTCATTACGTAGCTGCCTGTAAGGTCTTTTTAACTGTGATCAGGGCTGGCTGTCCGCTGATACTTTATCTTGACGGAAAATTGAGGTTTAACAATTCACTATCTGTGGCGATACTGTTCGCAGTGAAATCGAATGAACATCGTTTGGGCTAGAGTTACAAATGATGTGTACGTATCACCTTACTTATTGATCATTGTGCTAATATGTTATCATTTAATGTGCATTAAAGTGTGGCTTCTATAAGAAGATGAGTTTAAAAGAAACGTCAAAATCGCTTTATATTAACTCTAGCAAAGCTCAAAATTAGCCATCCTCCAGATCACACGATCGCACTAGTGACACAAATTTGTACTTTCGGGGGGTGTGGAATGCCACATCCCGAGTGAACGTCATCAACAGCCGGTTTCATTGGTGGAAGAAGCTCACAGTCCAACCGGACTTTCGAAAAAAATGGCAAAACCGTCGCCGGGCGATTTAGTCATGCAGCCAGGTTCGATAGAACAATGATCATGTCCATCTAGAAATGAATAATCCCGTAAGAAGCGCTACCCTTTAACACTTGGCACACTGTAGGGAAAGGTGGTTATTAGCCAATAGTCGAATGACTGCACTATCGTTTTCCAGAGCGTATGAACAGTCCTCCGAATTCCCTTGATGGTTTTGCACGATAAATCCAGAATCCTAACCGGGAAACTTAATGCAAACGTATGAGAAATCCCATGGATAAGGTCTCTTAATTTGTTGACAAGGCCCCAGCAACACGGACCCAAGTGTGCCCGGATCTTACTGAATACACTGGGCGGCATGATGTCTGTACTGTGGAAAGTGAGAAACGAAAAACAGAAGCAGATGGTGTAATCCGACGTTCCGGATGTAGTTGGCAAACTTTTCAAACGATCTGAACGATCGACTAATTTTTAAATCCGTAAGAATCGCGTAGTAGGCGTAGAAGCTGCTCAGGATTAGCTATCGATTGCATCATTGAAATGTCCATAATAGCACTTCTCTTGCCCTCAGTACACAGTAAAATGTTTTGTGAGTGTTAACTTCAAACTGACCTCAAATTCAGTGAAAATTTGTTCTGATATCCCAATAACTAGAATGAACCTGATAACAGAAAACCGATAAGAATAGATTTTCTCAATCGTGTTTTACATAATAAAAAGCACAGTCAGGTAAAAAGCATGCTCATTATAAACCTCGTTGCAGCCTTGCTTTTTGGACCCAAAGTCGTAACAACTTCATGGTTTTCGTTTATGACTTGCACTCACCCATGTCCTGGCATAGTAATTTTGCTGAGTTCAAAACAAACAGAGGGAACCCTGAACTCCAGTTTCTCCGTTAACAAAGGTCGTCAGCAGTAGATATTCTTGGCCGTGCCGGGATTTGAATTCCGGACATCTGATATGAGATGGGGGTGTGATACCACTGGTCTACCAGCGCACTGTGGACGAAACTGAATTATAAAGTCTGAACGGGCCGACCTGTTCAAGCCTGAATGATGCGACTTTTTGACTCGACGCTTCGAACGAGTCTAGTTATTCCCCTCTTTGTGCAAGCTCATCAGATTTATGACGCCAGGACAGGATGAATACTGATCAAACAAGGGTAACGTGAATGTGAATTCCATAAATCCCGTGACCAAGCCCCAGTTCGCGATTCTCGGAATGGTATGTGGGAGGTCATTCTCGCGTTTCTTCTAGATTTGTCATTTCGAGTTTTTAGAAAAGTGACATGAAATGATCAAGAAGACTAAACTGACTGATTCTGCTGCCACTCACCTCATTGGAATATGGTTTTTGTGTTAAATCTATTCCTTCATTTTGCAGGCACATTCGGAGTGTTTGCTCTTGCTGTGTCAGAGGACACGCCGTTCTTCCAGCAAATGGGAATGGGCTGTTTTGATGCATAAACTGACACCCGTTTGGCGCATCTATCGTTAAACGACGTCCGAGCATAGAGTGTGAATGTTCTTGGAGCAAAGCCGAGTCATTGATCTGTTTCGACGTCAATAAGGATCGCTCGTCAATTTTTACACACTTTGGAGCTGTCGAAGATGCTCGTTTTTCTAAATGTGGCTGGCGTGTAGACTCATGACCTTCACGAGCATTTCTCAATATGCCAACAGGTGCTTTCTGTTCAAAGGAGAACATTGTGAAGAAACATGGACACATCTGGTGATAAACGCGAATTTCAGAAAACGCTAGCTATCCTGTGAACCATTACGAAGATTTTTACCTAGGCACACGATTTATGCATCTGTTTCCCAAGGTACATGACGTGGTACTACCTCGCGTGGAGGATTACCCCGGGAAAAATAGGTATCTGGTCTCTCCAAGCGGTAGCCTGTTTTCAACTGGACCGCGTATGGAATCATTAGTTTTGGAGATGATCTGTTTTGCTATCCCGTAAAGTGACTTTTCTCATGCGAGATCCTTGTTGGGGGAAGTTCTCGGAGATTGCGTCAGAAATAGCATATAATAGTCATTCCCAAGAGCGACAAACACTGAGAATGAGTCACAACTTTGAATTATAAAGACACAGCATTTTGGGGTTTACAACTAGCGTTCATTTTGTGCAATAAAAAGTGAGGTGGCATCAATCTTCCCACTTTGAATACATTCGTTTTGAGTACATTTTCTAGGCGGTCTGAGGTGTGCTCCTGCGATCCACAGCAAACTAGAAAGTCTCGGGTCTGACCAATCGTCTACTCCCAGTCACGCTATTAAAGTAGAACATGAAAGTGCACTGTCCCCTCCAAGTAGAGACCGTGTATGAGAGCCAGTCAGTGTTCGCAGAAGGATGAGAAGACCCTTTTCAGGGTGGCCGATAAAACCCCCGATTTCAGGTGACGAATTAATGAATCGTAAGTTAGTTACCAATTACTCATATATACGTATATATATATATATATATATATATATATATATATGAAATATAAGGTGTATAAAGTGACGTATCATGTTATCCTACCTACCTGATTGAAATAGAAGTAAGATCCACTCACAAATGGCGGTAAACGTGGGTTGCTACTTAGCAGCTGAATGCCTGATTTGTTCGCGGAATCCACCTAATTTGAGCAGATACTCTGAGATTAAATTAAGTTTTAATTCATTTGTCTGTTTCCCATCATTCATTGCTTCTCCTTCATCTGGAATGTTACAGTGGTCCTAACCAGCTCAGTCATAACGTAAAGAATAATCTTCACAACAAAGTATTGGCATACTAGTGAAATGTCATAGCCAGGTATTCGAACGCAATTCATTGAATTGTTGTTACGTTTTCCAAAGAAGAGCAGTCTTTGGTTTATACTAATTGAGTCTAGCCACATCACTGTTCACTCAAACTTAAATCATCAAATTAACCAGTCTGCGTTAACCTGCAAACGACCTACTTCCCAACCTCTCTGGGGTTCCTAGCCTATGATAGAAAGTGGTTAGGCAAGATAGACTTGAAATAAACTTTTTCGGCGAAATTGAGCTAGCAAGGCATTCGGAGGTAAACTAATTCATCCTATGTTTACCGTTATGATTTTTGGGGTTTGCGGAATGAGAGGCGCATGATCTAGGGAAGTCCCTTCAAAAAACAGCAGGCGAAAACTCTCTTCATTACATCACTTTCTCAGCATAGTTAAATCTTTGCATTGGTGACAGTTAACAGCTTATGAGTAGCTCAGCAGTATCCCCCGACTGAACCGAGCGACCTTCATTTCACCTTTGAGGGACAGAAACGTCTTATTTCTCTAACGATCCGAGATGTGTGACTGGATTACTGACCACATGACTGAGCTTTCACTGTAACGTGCGTGAGGACTACTTACAAGTATTCATAATTTGGATTGGAAATTATGGGCTAACCACCGTAAAGCTCACGTCTTGTGGTAGACCTCGTGGTTTGCTGTGTTTCACAGGCCACTGGACCACCCCTTCTGCGGAAAATTCACCTATCTGTCTAAACAGGCGGTATCAGAAATATGCACCGAACGTAGTCAGTAGTGGAGCTAAACTTGCTCCTGAAAATCTTGGTTCATTACAATTAAACAGGGATGGATTCCCATGGTAAACAGTATTTGCATTCTCCAATATTTGGAAAATGTTGTCCTTATCGGCGGAGAGGGGGGGCAACAGGGCTCAAAGTCACAAAATTTCATGGTCCTTCTGAGAGGGACTAGGTGGAAGCCGTTTGTATGAGGGGAGGCACTCATTAGGGAAAAACTATGATCGAGCACTATGTATACAATAACTGGTTGTTACATACGGTCAGTTGATGGCCCAGGACTTGTTGCGTCGAACCATATTGTGCTTTTTCTAATTCAGTGCCATTCTGCTGGTGCTCCAGACTGTTAGCCATTTGTGGAAGTCAGCACTTGGCATCTCTGGTTACCTCGGCCGCTTGAGTTCTGAGTGCGACCAGTGTAGCAGAGCTCTGTCTGATCTGATTTCTGGGTGGCGGCAATCCTGGCCAGTGTACTGTGAGGTCGACACCAGATGTACCCTGCAGGATATGGCCTATCATTTTCCGATTGAGTTCTCGTGGGCCTTCAAGCATGGCTAAAGTTGCTCGTCTGAGATCATTTCGTTTTCATAAATCTTATAAAGTGAACGTCTTTGTGCGTTCGTTTTCACATGACATGTGCGACACTGGAAATTTTATCAAATGACAGTAAACTTGCAAAAAACTTCCCAACCCGACACATGCCACACCGGATGGTATTAATACTTGGTGGATAGGCCCATGTGCGACAGATGGAGTGCAAAAAAGGTTGTAATCGCAACGACAATACACTAGTCGACGTACTTATCGCATAGTTTATTAGAAGCCGGTGTTTTCTTATCGGAAGAACTATGGACTACATGAAAATCCCATCTAATGAAGTACAAATACTCGGGAGAATGACGGACCTCTACCCCTCTGAGTGACATTTCCGTCTTTTCAGATGCACTGGCCTCAGCTACTGTTCATCATAAACATAGACCCACCACAGGTACAAAGAAAAAATTGTTATCCTACCGAAGCATAACAAAATGCCTTTCGAAGATTGTGAATTGTGTCCTACCAACGAAGTTTCAACATAACAAGACTACTGATGAAAACTCTTCGACAGCCAGCCACTGGTTTAGGCCTTCCTGGAGCTTAGTAGCCTGAAGTATTCTCGAGCGCAAACTGTTTGCAAGTGAAATTAGTCATTCAGTTGCAGGCTAGGTTGATGATCTAAATGAAACATGAGATAGCCTCTGTGCAACGTGTTCATTTGAAGCTTACTATAACAGTGGGACTCAGTCGAGTCACCGTTAACACCAGCTGAATATGCAAATAAATGTGCAGTGTCTTTGTATATTATTATTTCTCTGTCAGCTTGCAGTTTTCAGCCGATGTGTCCAAACCTGAGAGGAACGCATCTTCTACGGGTAAGATCCATTTTCAGCATTCAGTCGACCTATTTGATACCAGTTCAAATATCTTCACTTTTCAAGGCCTCATCGCTAGCAGCCGATTTTCGTTTGCTTCTGGGTTAAATGCATACACCAACAACTAAATGAAATTTCGAACCCGTTTCCGTTATACCAGGAGTTGCAGCTCCTCAAACGTTTAGAATTACATCATCCGGGTCGGAAATTTCTTCAGTGTGAGTAATACACTTATGATTTACGGCAGTTTTGTCCATGTGAGGAGTTGAATCTCCTTCAGTTTGGATGGATAAATTTTCAGTGAACACCAATCCTCAGAATAAATAACCGGTAATGCATTATCATGAATATGAATTCTCGTTTCTGTTTTATACCGCTGCACAACGCTACCGATTCCCCACCGGTTCCTGGACAAACACTCCCGAACGTGATGATGGAGCGAGTCGGCTTCATTTGACAGGATAGCTGAAAATGTTTGTAGGCCGATATCTTTTCACGTTTGACCACAGATTAGACTATCGTGGAGGGTTTAACACGTTTAAAGAATGACAGGTTGTAAAGATCACTCACGTTGGGTGTGTTTCCGTCAGTTTGGCCGCCTGCCAAGGTTGAACCTGATAAACGCAATGGAAATCCATCGCAAAGAAAAGATAAATAAGTATGCTTGAATAGCATGCTTGAACCTAACAAATGATACGATCAAATCTTTGTTTCGTACTTTAGCTTATCCTGAAAAGAATACATATCATGCTTGTTGCGAATTATAACGAACTGCTAGAATTTTAGAAACTTCTTGTGTATTTAGTAAGAGTAGTTTGAATCACCTATGAAGATAATTCCACTTGTCGAACCAACTTGCATACAGACTATTCTAAATAAAGCAGATAAACAAAAGGGGAACGTGGTCATCGATCTTGGAACACACTGGCACTGGAACGGGATCCACACTTTACAAGTCGTGTGGCAGACCCTAAAAGAACGCATGGCAGATGGAACAAGCCCTATTGATAGGCATATGGATGGACGATGTTTTCAGTTATCCCGTAAAACGATTGATTTTTAGCACACCGGTTATTAAACTGACAGTGACTAACGTACTTTGTGCGTTCCGGCCAGGGTAACCAGAATTTGGTTGCCCGTAGCCTTGACTCCGGTATTGATCCTGTGCGTCTCTGCAACAATCATCCAGAGTGCGCGCGGGCGAATTGTCAAACGGACATACAGTCCTTGCAGGACTGTGGGAGTACACTGTGGGTACTGCGAAGGGTTGCGAGCATTGCCGTAAACCACCAAAACTGCAATATAAAAAATGATCAAGATTATTGCTCAGGCCATACATTCAAGAGTCCATAAAGTACGGTAATTCCTACTAGCGTGTTATTTGGGGAAGGGGATGAGTGTGGAATTTTCCCCGAGATAAACGACTTCTCATATGACCTGTTGGCTTCCGGGAAGATTGGATTGTTTGAGCCTGTCAAAAATTACCATCTCTTTTCAGAAACATTTTATTTACTGTCAACCAATATGCTGATGGAACCACCTACGGCACGCAGGCTTACTCGTCAGAGCAGCAACATTCACGGTTTCTCGTTAAAGTTTCTTTTAAAAGGCATCTTTTAAAGTTTCCGTTTAAAGTTTTTACAAAGATGCGTGCTTTTCGAATGTGTCTAATGGCCTTTGGATCCTGTTTCCCAACCGAACTTCAGGAATAAATTTTCCAGACTCCTGAAATCTCCTCCCCTTCAATGCCATTTGAAAATCAGGACCCTGTGCGTATCCGGGTGATTATGGAAGTCACACGAGAAATTCACTAATGGCTCTGAGGGACGTCAAATCTTGATCCGTTAGGCAGAAGCGCGAGGAATCATTGTGAAACTCAAGTGCACATCTGAGACGTGGAGCAGCTCAGTCGTTAGGACATTCTTTCGGTAAGTGAGAGGCCATAGAACCCAGTCCCGTCCAAAGACAGTTTCTTGATTGCTTTCTATGTTTGACCCACATTTAAGAGCGCATTAAGCAAAATCTATCATCTTGAAGAGCGGTTGGTGGTATACTGTATATGCCGGACCACGTCTACCAAGGAAATACGTGTGTTCTTCCCCCAACAGTGGTTGACGAAAACTTCGCAGATGACAAGCCACGACGTGGCAATGCGAAATGAAAGCAGATGCTGTCAAGTTGAATGCTGTGGAACCGTGCTCCCTCGTGGGTAGAATTTACGTGATTCTTCTTGCACGTGGTCGGAAGCCCTAAAGGAAGGGTCACGCAGCAGAACAAATTAACC
>SJOL01008920.1:272630-334601 GCA_004794785.1 Opisthorchis felineus | reverse complement strand
ATTGAGTTGCTGAAAGAAAAAGTGAAGAATTACTCTCAGAATGATAATGACGGTGCTGATGAGACCGTCCCTCAAAAACTACGGTTAAAGCTAACGTTCATGATACCACATCACCAAGTAAAACCTTTCTAGAAGTCTCTACCCCTTAGCACAAAACCATTTGGGCTGGTTAATTCACATGATTCCTCCAGAAAGGAATAGCCTTGCTAAAATGTTATCTGTGTGATGAAGCGTACCAGTTTTTCCTATCAAAAGGAGTTGTTCCACATTTGGTAGAACAACATACATTCCGATACAATTGCACTCACCATTCAGCCACCTGCTGCTGAGCATCTGACCAGCAGTCACAAGTGTTCCCCTCGTTTCGGCATCCGTGATCCCCATACGGATCAGCTCGTCGCGATTTAGGCGACCTAACCCGTGTAGATCGGTAACTCCGTGATCCCTCAAGCAAGGCCAGACGGTCTATAAAACACAAATGGACCGAAAGGTGTCAGCATATGATCGTGTACATGAGAATGAGCATTTCTCAATTGCCAATTACTTCCAAGTTCGTGACCTTGGTCAAGGTCATTCCCTTGTTTCAGTGTTTGTGTTTTCGACCTGTGAGAACACTTTGAAATTTCCAATACGGATGCCATCATACCAAAGTGGCTTAGCCCAGACTTACTATTGACCTATCCTTGTTAGGAAGCGCCAACATGCTGTGATTTCGATCCGTAACCTTCTAAGATCTAGCTGGTCATCTCACCCATGGTGGCTGCCTTAGAAGGCAGTCAACTACCACGTACACGGGTAAAATAGACTCATGCTGCTCGGCTTCTAATGTACACGGATCATCGTCCTTTTTTACTTATCCTTTGTGAATAGTGAAAAAATGTGTCATTCACCAAGGAATTGTTCTTACCACTTCACGTGTAGGTTATCCATGACCTTAGTGGTATACACTGATAACGTCACGATCGTTAGAAAGTCGGGATCCTGACTTCAAAAAAATGGTAGCAACCACTATCAACATCATTAAAGGCAGTAACATAAGTCTTGACACAGATGTTTCACTTCTGTACAACCACAAAGTTTTTTCCAAATTTATTCAAAGCCTCAGATTGAACAGAACAGAAAAGAGTGGATGAGGGAGAGAGACCTGAAGAGACCTGCCGCTGACTTATCGAAGGCATTCTGAGGTGTCTTCACCTCCAAGTGCCCAAGCAGATAAGCTCGTAAGAAATTGACAGCACAAACGCCACTGACATCGTTTACAGCCCATTTCTTGCAATGCCTCCAGGCAAGCGCTAGAAGGGTCACGGGGACCTTGTGGCGGAAGGCGGAATGCATCAACAACACCCAAACTCTTAATAATCTCTTCCACATCCCTCTGCCAAGTTACACGTTATCTACCTCGCGGTTTGTGCTATTCCGAAGGAAGGATGGAGAACAAAACTCGTCTCGGTTTACAATGTTTCGGCCTGCGTAGCACATGGCCAAGCCACCGAAGTTGGTGGTTGGTACTGGATGTTTTCTGCGATTTAAGTACTTGCTACACAACCAAATACCCGTTTTCTGATTACCTCGTTACGAATTCGTTGATGCCATTCGACACCAGCAACTCTTCTGAGGTGGTTGAAATCCTGAAGACGCCTCACATCATCTATCCCCGCATGTCACACCTAACCACCATTCAATAACGTAGCCCTCACTGGAGACTGGTACACGTGACCCTTGGGACAAAGTGATATACCTTTTTGACGCCACAAATGACGCCAATTAACAAACGTGATTCTGGCCTTTGAGATTTGTGCACTGACCTCTTCAGACGCATTTCCGTCAGATCTAATACAACTGCCGAGGTATGGAAGAATTTTCCACAGCTCCAGTGATTCTCCTTGAATTGTAAGGAGTATGTTCAGAGACTGCACCTAATGAAGCATGAATTTGCACTTTGAAGATGCAGTGCGTGTGCTGAAAGGTAGTATGATGGTGGTCAGTTAATTCAACAGAGCTTGTGCTTCGCTTTCATCTTCACAGCTGACGAACTCGTCTGCGTACTCCATATCCACAAGCTTCTCACCTGCAACGATTTGAACACCGGGGTTTTGAAGAACTTTCAGCCTTCGCCTATTTATTTCATCAGTGACAAAGTTAAACAAAATTGAAGGTGAATATCCTTGTTGGACAACACTTTTTCTATGGAGGCTTTTAGAAAGCTCATCATACACTCTCACACGCCCAGAAACATGTGAATATAAGAGTATGTTCACAAACTTCTGAGGCGTACTCTGTTTAGCAGTCTTTTTTAGAAGGACTGATCGATCGACAGAATCGAACGCACCCTTGAGGTTAAGGACTACCAAGATTGTGGATCGTCTGTACACGTGGCATTGCTCTAAAGCCTGAAAGAGTGTGAAGATGTGGTTGACGCAGCCTCTGCTCGACCGAAATCTCACTTGATGATCACAGGTCAAGGTTTTGCAAGCCGCCGCAAGATAACGAAAAACCAGTGACGCCAGAAGCCTTGTTACAATGGGAATTCAACTAACACTCTTGTAGTCGCTACATTCACTTCGAGTACCCTTTTTTGAAAATGAGCACTACTATCTACCCAACCCACCTGTCTGGAACGGTCTCTTTCTCCTAGATAAATGCAAATAGGCTAGCCAGGCACTGGCTGAGGAATTCATCGTCATCGTTCAGCGGAGCAGGGGGAAGGTTGTCAGGACCAGGAGCAGTGGCAAACAATTGTGACGTTTTTATCGAGGCTAGGTTTTGGCTTTGTAAGTGACCGGTCAATGAAGTCGATGTGGTGCACGCAACAATCAATGGTGTGATCGCATTTTCTAAAAGCAGGCTTTTCTTTGAAAAGTGTGCCCACAAAAAGTGCACATAATCTAAAAACCCGGTATGCATCGTAACTGTGTACTAAAGATTTTAGGTAGATTCAGAATCATCACGTAGATAGACATCCGTAAACATCCCATAGAAGAAACGTCCCGCACATATTGTACGACCCCCGGTTGGCGTGTTGACAGGTTCCTATGTAAATACAGCTCAAACAGTTTCGTCTCCAGTGTTACGTGATGCGGCAACTGGGTTATCGAAAACGGTTGTCAATTTTTTAAAATTACCACCAGAACGAACTGAAAATTGCGAGCTGTTTGTAAATATCAGACACTAATTGATTTCACATACCAAACCTAGACACAAAGTGTGGTAAAATAACTATCAGGGTGATGCAGGAAGTCAGCGCAAACTTCTCCATCCCAAACACGGCGATGAATCATACCCACGCGTGAAAAAGCGGTCTGCACTTTTGGCGGCTGGTAGGGTAGTTTCATTCTAACCACACCCACCGAGCGGTAACATCAAAGGCGAAAACCAACCCAGTTACCACGGCCAAGAGGTTGCGTGAACCCACAGTGGCATCGGATTGTTGTTGGGCCTGACTACAAGATAAGCCTACCACCAGCGCGGGAATCAGCTTAGGGATGGATATGGATCGGTCTAGGTGACTAATCAACCAAACTGTGTCTTGTTACAATGGCACACAAAATTTCCCCACCCACATCCAAGCACAGATACTATTTGACGAGGATAATTTAAACTCGACTTAAGTAGACACTAAATGCAATGGCTCAAAACATTTTCTGCACTTAATTTTGCAGTGCTGCCTAGAAATTCGGAAAAAAATGAGCACAAGGTATATTGTACAAATTCTTCAATGATTTTTGCTGGCGTTTGGGTTTCAAGAGGAGTATTTGTTTCCCGTGCCAGATTGTGGCATGAGGGTTGTGAACCACACGGTTCCATAACGAAACTTGTGTTAGAGCTGGTCCTCGCAGTGACCGTCGTGGTTAACCTTTGGTCGTTCAGCTATAGCACCCTTTCGGTGCCTAGCTGCCATGTCACCTGAAGGAAGCACGAGGGCTGGGATACTGTCAGGTTGCCCAAGCCTAGACAGGGAAGTCGAGATGCAGAGGTCGGGTTCGAACCACGGAACTTCCGGTTAGTAAATTCGCGCTCTAAACACTGAGCCATCTCGCCCCTGTGGTTAACCTTTAACTCAGTTTTTATTACCCTATGACATTAGCACACGAGCGTCGTGATCCCGTAGGGAACAGAACCTCCGCATTGATATGCACAAAAGCGGGGGTCGTCTGAACTTTCGTGTGTCCCAGTCTACTCCGATCTACTCTAGATGCCGGTCCACTTCCCCACAAAGAAGTACCTAAAGCACCTTGGCCTAACGAACTACCAACTCAAGCGGGACTTTCTCTTCTTACTTTGTGTACGTGAACTTACCTTTCCAAGGTTTATCAGATTCGCTTCTACTTTACCTAATTTGCAGCAGTACCGTTTGGGGAGTCCGGAGGATACCATTTTCTGGTGGCACAGGCAAATGTAAACTGACAACCCATTAGGCAGTTTTGCGGCTCAATCAGCTCAATCAACTAACCGAAATATGTCAGTGTGAAAACACTATGCGTCAAGTAAGTCCTCACATGCATTGAACAGAAGTCGAAATCAGCCTAAGACCTTCATTGGACCAGCAAATTCCTATGGTGCACGACCGTACTAATAGCTAATGATTGCACGATGCAGTCACTGAGATCGATTTGTAGGTTGGACACTTTATGTCCACGTCAAGAGGATAAGCAGTCACAGATATATGTAACTATCGGAGAAATACGAAACGAAATCTTCAACAAAATTATCAAGCTTTCCTGGATCATTGGTTTTTAGCGATTACAGGAAAAATGAATGCATTTCGACCCAGTATAACCGAACTATTGAGTCTACAACAAAAGAATGTTGTCCAAAAAAAAATTAACTTCACCATCAAGTGATGTATAAGAATAACACAAAAAGCACATCACTGCGGTTAACCCGTTTTCTCATATTCAGAGCTGTGAGCTAGAAATATACACGTTAAACTTTTGCGACATTGAGGTATTTCATTCACTGAGAGTTATGAGGCATAAAATGGAGTAGAGTAATCAGTATAGCTAATCAACCACTTGTGGCCAAACGGTTAGGTGTTCAGCTACTGTCCGGAAGGTCACGGATTCCAAACTGAGTTTCGTGAGATGCGCACTGTTGATGATTCCCAATAAAGATGAAACAGATGTACAGTGCTTCTCGGCTTTTCAGCACAGCTTGGCCTCACTGACAGGATGAAATCTGAATTGAAAATTAGTAGAGACACCGATAAAGCATCGGTAATGAATTTGCTCGAAGAATGGATGTTGCAGATTTTGATTTGCCCCAGCAACAGCACAAAGAACGGCAAGATTCACCACCCTAATACGACCCCTCCTTGTCACTTCCGACCGCAACAAATTTTGATAACAAACGGATGGTATAGCGTGAGAAGTATATGTCGTTATAGATCGTTATTGATGAAGAACCTAACAGTAGTCCAAACTCATGTTTTCAAAGCATAAGTTTGATTTTCCCAATAAAAAACATTAACGCTAAATGCGATTAGTGGAGAGGAAACGTTTGACCTAACACAACTGAAATTACTACTACAGGTCTTTCCATTCAGCACCACCAAGCTTACTGAAATTCTGAAATACTGAAATTCACGCAAGTGCACGACGTTAACAGGGTTCGTGTGCAGATTCGTTGTGATATATTAGTATTCCTGGATTTCTTTTCGTCTATCACAACTACTTTGCTGTTAAAGGTGACTGAAGCTTTCGAAAACGGCTACATTTACAGCTGTGACGCTCATATATAAGCACTTAGCTCTGAGATGCCATAGAAAGAGAAGGAAATTTCTTAGTCATCGTCCCATTTCGAACGGTCTTAGAAACCACAGTATGCGTCACGTGACTGACCAATAGTTGAACGTACAACTGATTCAGTATTTGTCGTCCGGAAGCCAAAATTTTGATTGGAGGGCACAAAAAGTACAGGTCAGTCAAGTGAGCTGGAGTAGACGCAACGGGCGTAGCATGCCACTTTGTGAACAAAAGCCTGGCCTGAATCCTATGGTCAGCAAAGCCTCAAGTCAACAAACAGGGTCTCGCAATTACTGTAACGCTATGAAGGGCTGAAGAAATGTCACCCCGGTGCTGATAGTTGATAAGGTGTTGTTTACAGAAGAAAGCAGAATTCCGTAAAACAGCTGTCTTCATCTTGCATCGCTATTCGGGCTTCCCTTCATGCACTGACCCCCTACATGACTGAGAAACTCCGGATGAAAAGTATGTGAAGGTGAAAATCTGGTCATTTATTAAGTTTAAACGGACTGCATCCTACTGTTGAAAGTGAGCAAAAACAGATTTGTCCACAAAATCGCTCAATTAGTGAGTATTAGCATAATGTCGAGTTTAGGGAGCGAAACAAACAAACCTCACAGACAAGGCGGATTTTGTTGGCGTGACCTGGCAAACTTTTAATAAAACATAGCAGTGGTTTTATGGTGGGTCGAATAGACTTGGTACAAGAGATTACGGATGCTATAAAGGAAAATGTTGGTAGCTCAGGTAGCAATCAAATTGCCCAGCTCAGCGAACAAGCCAACGACCAGATTACGGATGCGAAATATTTCCGCAGCCCAGTTGCGCTACTGAATGTTGTCGTCGATTAGTAATTAGAAGTCTGCTCACATCTGTCGTCGTCTACGTTTCCTGTTAACGTGATACCCATTTTAAGTTGTGTTAGATCTTTACAAAAAAGCGACGGATGAAAGCTGTGACCAATTCTGATGCGTTCATTTCTACCAATATAAATTTCTCTAACCGAAACGTAGTTTTCTTCCAGGTAAGAGATCCTTTATTGATAGAACCTTCAACTACGATTCCTGTAGGATTCGTATTCCTAACCTCACCTCTCCACTCTTCGATCGACGAGTTATCATCGTCTTCAAGGTTCATTTTGTTCCCCTTACCGTCACTGAAAGATCATCTACAACACAATGCTAAACGGATCTATTGACGGACCTGAGTTGGCACACTGCTTGATTTCCGTGTCCTCACTAGGTTTAATCACATCCTCAAGAATCACCACTCCAAAGACAGGCCGTTCCTTGGAGAGTTCACAGTGGCTTTATCTGTCAGTCACGATTTAGCCAAATGAATCGTCTCAAGGTGGGGATATTCATTACTCACACAGCTATCTCTTCTCAGAGCAGTCGGTGAGAGTTTGTTGTCCGAGCGGTTTCAAAGGCTTTAGACCAGATTAGTTTGGGGTAGCTTTTCTGGTTTACATCCCAGTAACTTCTACGGTATGTCTGTTACTGGCTTTCAGTATCTGATTTCTTTGTGTGCGTGACCTTCGTAGGATGAACTTCGTTCTGGTAACCTAGATTCGTCGTAACTGATGTTGTGAAAATATTCTGGAGAAAAAACTCAGTAATGCACAATTCACAGTCAACGACATCAGTCGCATCAGCTACCGTTTGAGAAGAAACTATCCGAAACCTGCCATCACTGGCACTTTGCTGAAATTCACCGGTGAGGCTCGGTCTTTCGAACGTTTCTGTAAGATGTAGCAACGCAAACTGAAGAACCAAGTAGGTAGTTTTTCATCGGCTACTTTCGAAGAAAATGTTCACTTTTTGGCCACTTCACAACGCTGCTGTAAACTTGTGCTTCACTGTGTTCCAAAATCTGTTAAACATGATCCCATCAAGTTGTTTCCTTCCTGTACGGTAATTTTTTTGCCTTCTACCTTTGAGAGGTGTAAACGCCCACTTTCTTCCTAATCGATCAGCTAAGGGTTTAAGTTATTAGATATGCATTCACAGTCTCATGATGGAGCTTTCGTTGGCGATTTAACCTGCTTTTACTTAGACAGGTTATTAGTATCGACTAGAACAACTTGGCCAAACAAGCTTAGCATTGGGTATTTCAACTCTCAGTATAATATGCACATTTCACAAAGCCCGTAAAGTTAGCTAATCGCGACCATCAGTATACACAAGAAGGAATAAGTGAAACTAAACTGGGCTTCAAAACGCTTCGTATCTCTATAGCAAAAAAATCACAGTTTATCATTCAAGTATTGTTTGCATTTTCTTACCCCTGTTGAACAGTAACAGCTGGGGACAGAGATGTCGTGTTTACTCAACAACTAAATAGTTTGTGGGGTGAAAACTCCTTTCGGGAGAAGAGCAATTTATGAGAGGGAGAGAGAGACTGTATGCGTAACGATAGAGCTTTTCTGCTTCTGATCATTCCATCGCAGCCATTTTGAAACCCGAACTTCTCGGTTGTACTGTTGTATCGCAATGTAAATTCAACTTGGCCAACAAACAGACAATGATTGATCACATGACCCTTTCCGGCCAGTCGGCGAAAACCTACGTAATGTGCATAGTCTCAGTTGCACGGCTTGCACATACAAATGAAAAATTAGTTTTATAATCAACCTCTGTTAGTTTTAAACCATTAATTTGTCAAACAAAATCCATTTAGAACAGATCCGTTGTACCTCAGCTCTGCAGGCTTAGGGAGGGAGCTAGTCCGTGCTCGGCAGTGTTTAATTAACTGGATTTGATAAAAAATCCAGACAGCGACCGCTTCATTTCGGTACTCAGAACAGTTACGAAGCCTATCTAAATACAATTCTGAGAATAAAATGACCTTGAACATGCAACATAATGTAGTACACAAACTCAAGAATGGGTTTACCAAGTTTTCAAAAGATTACGTTAAAATACGATGAAATAAAACAACGCTGGATATTAAGGTTTATTGTTCGACGTTTCAATCACCCCACTGAGCTTCTCCAGCATCAAAAAGGCAGGGAGACCAAAGACAAACCACCATCTTCCATCACAAAGAGGTCGTCTGGTTGGGTACGCTGACCTGTATGGCTTGAGGCTGAGATGAGGAATCCGGTGGGTCTGATTATTGGTTAGCCTAGGCCATTTTTTCAGTTGACCTGCGAGTGTTGGGTTCGAACCACCAGAGGGCTCGCACAACATCTTTCTTCATGTATCAAAAAGCCCGTTTGGACCGATTGGGCCTGTTTGAAGAAGATAGTAAGATTTCTTACGGCTTGCGGGACAATGCTCGGATCCCCCTCTGACTTTTCGTACTTTCGTACTTTTCGTCTCTCGTGTGGTGTGCAACATTCATTTCATGTTGCCTAGGACTTTCTGCCATGTAATTAGAATCACAATCCTCAGTAGAGTTAGTTTGCTCACCTGGAGATATGAGGTATTCTGGATCAGTTAGACGCTTTCACTGTACTTTAGAAACCTACACGGATGGATATCGGACGAAACGGCACAATTACTTTCGGACTTCTGCATAGAATGAGGAATCTGTACCGTGGGATCAGGACAAATGGATATCCAAACAAACCAGATGTGTGAGATGTTCACTTCAACTGCAAAACCTGGCGTATATCCCTTCAGTAGGCAGGCGATTTCGCTTTGGTAGACTTTGTCTTTGTCGTCTATTTGTTGTTTCTCAGAGTTCTGGCAGTCCCAAACTCACAGTGACCGTGGCGTAACAGCTGAGCAATAAACCCAGGCACACCATTCTGTGTTACTTTGTCATAAGTGAACTAAACTAACTGTTGTTCCCTTGAGGTAACAAACTACTCACAATACTGCTCAAAACTCTTCGACAACCCACGACCGGTTTCGCCTTTCTTGGGGCTCATCAGGTAGGCACAGTCCCCTAGTTCCCGTCAAACTTATGTTCTACTTGGACCCCAACTGGACAGATTTTGACAAACACTCTTATTTGCACACCTACTTGGTTCTGACTAGAGACTCAACTGAATCCATCTGGACCCTCTTTTATGATGGTCCGCTTCAAACTAACTGTTTCATACAATGCTCAATCTATCAGACTCCACTCGCCCAAATATCCCTGTAAGTGATATATAATTAGGATAACTTTCAACAAACTACCACCTAGTGTCTTTGCATTTAAGCGGAATAACCATGGGTAGCCTTTGAACTGGTTTGTTTCCCTTCGAAGTAGAAGAGGATTCTCTCCATGCCCCTCTTTGGCTAACCCTTGATACTCCTTACGGTTTGAAGCATCATCATCTGTTCCCACCTAATGTTCATCCCATGGAAGTAAGTACTTTGTGTCCGCCATTTGGAGATGAGCAGCTTGGGGAAGGAGACATTTTCCGGAACTCTCCTAAACTATAAATTAGAGTACGGTTAGCACTACGCGCTTTGTCCTGGTTGAGACACATTAAACACACTTACCAACATCGTTGTGTAACCTCTTAGTGAACAGCTTTAATCGTTTGCAGCAGCTAACCCAAAAGCAAACTGCCCACGGTCTTTATCGACCCTATGAGTGGCCTCATGTGGAGGATATCATTATAATTAACATTCCAGAAACAAAGTCTCATAAAATTGGTACTTATAAGGTCTTTCAGGAGCAGCGGCAGGGTTAAGACTTGATAACACTTCACTGCTCTCAGACAATCGAATTTCTCGAAAGTGTTCGATGTAGACGTCAAACTGATAATGAGCTTACTTGTATACCAAGCCGTTGCAAAAGATGGAGCAGAGCTGGATCTGGTCCTTCGGCAGAACGTGGATCTGATGTGGCATTATTTGACAAGATACTTTTTACTGTCGAGGTAAGATTAACCAACTGTCCGCGCGCATTCTGCATTCCCCAAGAGCATTCATCCATTGTTACCACGTTCTCAACTAGAGGCAATGTTTCATAAGTATCCATAGTAGGGCTACTAGGAGCAGACTGGCTAATATCTGACTGGTAAGGAGAATGAACCCCACCCAACCGGCCGAAGAATGGACTGCATGTGGTGATAAATCCGGGACGTCGACGAGTTCTCAGTGTTGTCGGGCGGCTCGGAATGCGGCACCTTCGACCGAATGTAGAGGTAAGTGGGTATGGTGTTCTCAGACTGACAGGGTCTTCTTCATCCTGGCTACTATTTGGCGAAGTGGGCGCCGAAGAGGAGATTACACTCATTGCTAGGTGGAAAGAAAAGGAAGGTGGGTTTGCTGTTCGCAGTTGATAAATATATGGGGTGCAGCGTCCATTGGTTAGGTAAAATTTGTGGCCCATGCAACAAAGTATACTTAGAATTACTTGTTCCAGCGTTTAACTTCATTGAGTTGCAAAGGTAATATAGAAAGAAAACGGATAGATTCTTGGAAAATTAGGGGGAGACTGACACAATACCCGAGTTTTCTTAACTTGCCAAATTTCTGAGAATGCCATTCTGCGTCTCATGTACGATGGACAATATGTTATTTCCCCCATGATTCTGCAACTGTACATCCGCTCTACACTGTTAAAATTCTATCAGTATCGAGACAACTTACACTTATCTACGCATTGTGTCTAGATTTCTCGCAACCTGGGTAAGTAGTTCACTTGACCCCGAAAAACCCCTCTCCGCTCCCGATTGCACAACCTCCCAAATCCATTGCTTTTCTCAAGTCGTTTTTGACTTTTCAGTGAAATATGGACGTTATTGATAACTGGCCTAGTTGGCTTCCTAACTGATGATTGTTTTTGTTCCTCATCTCCGTAGAATCATACTTGTTCATGGTCAGTTGTGGTCTAATTCGACAGAGTGATGGAATTCGGAAAGCTACAACGTTCCAAGTTTGGTTCACTTAAGCGCTGAATGTGACGTTACGTGGAACTGGAAGACTTGAGGACTGATTGCATTGGAAACGAACGACATAGACATGCAGAATGAAGTCTAAGAAAAACCGCAGTTAAGTTGACGCCAATCATAGTTTAAGCTTCGAATATATTTATTCTGGGTCCACCTCTAACACTAGCATGTGAACAGCTCGAAAGTTGCGGGCTGCATTTTAGTCCTGTTGTTAGCAATAGGCGCAAGACATTCAATTCTCTATATGGCAGTGGGGGTAAAATTTAGAGTGATCTATGTCACACGTAAGACTGCGATTTAAGTGTATTGCTGAGAACGAACTAATTATTGAAGGCATTTTGGGTTATCGCATTCGGGTAGATCCATTCTATGGTCTAGATATACATCCATACGAGGGGATTTTCGGGAGCCGTAATTCTCCTCAGGACCTTTACAGGTAAGAAGAATTGACACCCAAGGTGGACAAGATACGCAGTTACCGTAGTCTTGGCAGAATTAGAGATTTACTCCATCCTTACTACTCACAAGCCATGAGTAATACAGTGTGATCTGTAGCCTTTCCCTTGGACGGTAATATGCTACATGCAGAAACATAGTGAAACCTGATGGAGGTCTAGAGGTGAAATTTTATGTAGTGAATCCAATCATTGGTTCTGCGGACTTTTCTGGGAGGTGGCTTCACTTCGGATGCTTTACTCCATTAGTGGGTGTCCATCATACAACTGATTCGTTACTCAAACCTTGCTATGTTAGAAGTGCTCATCGTGGATTAGGAACTCTAAAAAGAACATACGATTTTTGATGGCAAAGTAGTAGGGAATTCCGAGATTGAATGATCAACGGTTACCCAAACCCGTATTTCCTGATGGTAGCGAACAAATTCAGCGATACTAGAGTTGTAAGTGTGATTCAGAGGAACAGTGCTTTCAAACAACGATGGTAAAATACGAATCTTGCGTTTGCACTACACACGGACTCATTTTCTGTAGGGGTTGGTTAGCCGAGCAAAGTCGTTGGGCGGATAAAGCACTGCATAAACGATACTTCTGGCTTCTTTAGACTGCACGTTGACTCATCACATCACATTTCAACATACACGAGGCCTTACCTCCGGATGTGTGGACAAACATGCAACAAAAGTTCACGCACTGAACGTGGACACTGCTGCACGTCTCTATTGCACCTGCATCACCCAATTTGACGTATCGGAATTAACTGGGTATCACAACACCTGGTGGGCTAATTCTCTCGGACGCGACATGTGTACCAATATGAGAAACACATGTTCTCTAAATGTTGCATGTTAACTGTGTTCTCCAGTCTTTCCAACCATTTACGACTCTGAACCCACCGCACTTGAGAGCCGTGGAAACATGATGTGTAAATCAATTGTCATGACGACCAGCCACATGGGCTTGCAGTGGCAGGCAGACTAAGTTGGGCTTCGTGGGAGCGGCCTCTGATATCGGCACTTCAGTTGAATGGATTCGGTAACATGACCAACCATGAAGTGCTGCCCCTCACAGTCCCCCAGGTTGGATAGCCTCTATCCCAGAGACCATTGTATCATGACTGCTGGAAGGATTTCGGTGAAGTTCATTCGATAGATAGGATAGACTACCGAGGCCCTTCCTTTCAGTTGTACGGGTAGATTGTTAGGAAAATTGACAGAAAAATGACAGTTTTCCCTCCAAGGTCAAACGAGTGCCCTAGAAATCCTTATGGTGTAAAAAGATGTCTGTGGTGCCGGCTGTTATAGATACGGAAGGATGATTCTGGTCAACGTTGTGTTTTGTGACAATTGTCAACTAGATGCCAGTCAGATGAGATCCTCACGCCATGGACAAATGCTACGAGATGCTTACCAAAGAGCCTATTACTGTTTTTCCAAGACAATCTGAAATGGTAAGTGTTCAGACGATATGGGATCCAGACACATCAGATTATGAGGTATTTAGAGGTCATGAAAGCAATGATAACTCTAGTTAACTCAAACTCGACAGGTTTTGTCTTTACAAACAAGGTTGAAGAAAGGAGATTAAAGTAAAATATATATTGCGTAGAATAGGCGAGACATTGTATTCAGCATCCCTTTCTTTAAGAAACATCAGCCAATCATGAGGCGGGTATATCGTGAAACCGGGTGAAGCGACTGTCAGAAGTATAAACGAAACCGAGGACTTGTCTAGCAACTAGTGGGACATTTTATAGCATTATTGCACTGAGATTCTCGCTCTAGATGTTAACTAAGCACAGCTTCAGTTCGCCAAGCTCAGAATACAATTTGAAAGAGGAAACATGTAGGAACATATGGGCTTGAGATATCAGTCTTCCAGTGGAGGTGGCAAACCAAGCAAACTGTATAAAACTAACCGACACTCGTTCCGCAGGCGAATAGACATAATTACACATTTACAGGGTAGGCATCAATATTCTTGCAGTAAAATGACTGGCAAAATATGGGTCGTCTGTTCAGAAAGACTCTTGCATGCGGACATGATGCAGAATGAGTCGCAGCCGATTGATTAACAATTTGGACAAATTGGGAGAATTCTTAAAAGTGTTCTATTTCTGTCCCTTGCTTTTGAAAAAACGGACGAACTTTGTTTATTTGGATCAGTTATTCCAGCACCGTTTATCATGCAGGTCCTTAAAAAAGGGGCTTAGATTATGTTACTCTTCCCTGCCCGTGGGAAATGACAAAATATCTTGTTTTTTGGGGAGAGGAGAAGCTACCTGGACGGGTCGTACTATCAAATACGTGCACATATCATTGAATCGATCAGTCAAAAGCGTACTTGTCCTATCTCTCTATGTATCAAAATTAAACCGTCTCGAAATAGTGAATGGAACATACCAGTTAACATTTTTTCGGCTTAGAGCAGCTTCATTTTCAGCTCTTTACACTTAGAAGTCGGTATCGAATAGCTGTCAACCTATGGATCGCTGGTGAGAACTCCTTGAGGATAACTATACTAAACTGCTCTTTGTTCAGGTAAAATATCGACCGATTCGGTCACGACCATTGTCCCTATTATGAGGAACAGAGAGGTACGACGGAAACTCAGACCCCTGTTTCGGCCAAACAGACCAGAAGGAAACAAATGTCCGGAAAGCAAACAGGGATCAAATTCGGAGACGTGAAATGCCAGCAAACGGTCAAATAGCGCATAGCCACCTGAGAAGATCCAACAATACGGGCTGACTGGCTGAAGCAGAGAACTTTCGAACAATTCATGAACGAGAACGATCTGCTTGCAGGAACTGGAGATACGCAAGGAAACATGTTTCCCAATTTCCCATCCGAGGTACCGGTTCATCAAGGAAACGCTCACAACGAACCAGCGATTATGGATTGCATCGAGGGCGAATCTACCCAGTGTGTACAATTTGTACCTTTGTCCACTTGCCTGGCTTCCTGCTACACTATGATGTTCAGCCTCCGCTTATCACTTTTCGTCCAAATCAACTCAGTGATTTGTTTAACATGGCATTATCGAGTCTACTTATTCCCGAGTTGTGCCACTTGCAATTTCAAGCTAATTTCTCATTAAATTCGTCCATCCCTGGGGTATAAAGTACACTGTGGGCGCATCACATGTCCTTGCTACGAACACGTTTGTTAATCGTCATGGTCGTCGACACAGGATTTTCGTACAAGCCGCACATTTTCTCTGGTCTTGATCGTGGTGATCGCTATGATTGGGGAAATGTTGAAAGCACGACAGTGCCCCTTCCGCTCATTGCACAAAGCACGGACTGAATAGGGTCTTGAACAAACGGCTGTACGGTGGACGGCTATAATGTAAGCCAAGTGATCTGATATGCCATCGCACCACCAAGTAACAAGACAAGCACTCTAACTTGTTCGGCCGATTTCGATTGAAGGAGTGGTTACCTTTAGAGCTTGAACGAGACAAAACAACCGCCTACAAAGACATGAAAAGAAGAAACGAGGTGAGTAGGAACACATTAAATGAGCGTAAACCCTAGTTATGATATTTTTGCCTAATTTTCGGAATACTTTTATCTGGAAGGTGAGAAAGACTGCTGATAGCCTCATCTAAGTAGACAACGAATGTGTCTATGGTCTTCTCCCCAGCTCGAACCTCGTGTTACAAGGATTTGATTTTTTGACGGAATGATGCATCCATGCACACCAACTACGTTACGAAATTTTGATCATTAATCAGTATTATTCATTAATTCGGACTCGTGCCGCATCAAGAAGGTCTTAAGGAACACACACGCATTTTAAAGTAAGCGAACCTTATCAAGGAACTAAGTGAGGAAATCACGGAGGAAGCAATAGAAGGACAATTTTTCGCCAAAGTTGACAAGAATGTCAGAATGACGCTTTTAAAGGCCATTTTAATTTATCATGGGATAAGCGGTTTGAAAGCACGCCTTTTTGGCCATAATAGGTTTTTGCACCCTCATAATATGTCTTGTTACATTGCCTCAGACTTGAAATAGCGAATATAACGGACAACCGCAATAGCTTTGCCAGAACTACAGATATACTGGAGAAAAACTGACATCTGTCTCCGAATCTTACGAATTAAACACAATTAAAATTTCAACCGTTATCTTCAAGCCACTTTGTATAGATAACTGTTATTGTCTCCTTCCAAGCCAGCAGCAGATTGCACCATTTCATAGATTTTCTGTTATTAGACTCGCGATAGCCTCAAATTCATCCGCTCAAGCTTCATAACTAAAGACCATGGCTTTTGGTTATTATCCCTGTCAGGAAGGTCAGATTCATGGAGATTATCCCAGAATACCCGAAAGGTACTGAGACCCTCAAACTCCACTAAACGTCGATCAGACAGCCTTGGATCAAGGTCAGACAGTGCTCTTCAAAATATAGCGCGAGGCAGCCTTGGATCAAGGTCAGGTAGTGCCCTTAAGAATAGAGCGTCAGACAGCTCTGGATCAAGGTCAAACAGTGCCCTTATAAATAAAGCGCAAGGCCGTTGTACTTGCATGCGCTCGCTTGTTTGCAATAAAGCTGTTGTGTTCCTTGTCGGTGACTCTTTTTCTGGCACTGGGCACTGCAGCGTGGACAACAGTCAGATATAACAGTCCCTTGTTTTCTAATTAACTTGCCTGTGACGCCTGCTTCTAATTCGAGGAAACATCAAGTGCTTATCAGAAACTGTCAGTACTCCGTCTTGATACTGCTCGAAATCCGTGTCACACTGAATGAGCTATAGCTCTTGGTCGGTCCGGATTCAGTTATGTTTGTATGAGATGTGACTGCAATAGGGAAACCCGAAGTTGAAAGTAGGGTGGATGCCTTGAAATACGTTAAACTTGTATACGACGGCAGATCTTATGTGTTTTACCAGCTTGATGGTATATCAACAAGCAAGGAGGGGGTGGAAGATGCTGCGGTTAATAAACGATCGGTTTCAAGACAAAAGTTGATAAATAGTCATCAGCTCACCAGTTGGATCAACACTGATCGCCGTCCTGGCATGCTCGGGTTGGTAGACAGGCACGGGGACAAAAGGTAGACTACAGGGCACTCCACTAATTCGGCTATGGATTCTTTGTGCTGTTCCTGCGGATGCTCGCTGAAGCATATTCAACATATCTGGCTGGAACAATGAGGGGATAAGTGTTGTGCAACACGTTAAAGGTTGTATTATCAAAGCACTAGGCGTAGGTAGTAGTTAGATACTTTGCTAAATAAGGTTTAACAACATGTGGTGTCCAGTTACAATGTTATATTCGTAACTAACACGAAGAGTTCCGGTCACCACCGCGGGTAATCCTAGCAGTTACTTATGACCAAACAGTTGTGTGATTATGCATTATCTTTACCGGACAAGCTTAACCATTTTGATTATGGGTCAAGGAAGCGGAAATAAGTGGACATAGTAGGAATGGTAGAGACAATATATTCTCAACTGAATGTCGATTCAGTCCAAACGTACGAAGCCACAAGTGGAGGGTAGACTGGCTTACATGGAACTGAGTCGACAATCTTGTCGTCAATAAAGCCACAGGTTTGATAGTTCGTAGAAATACAAGTGTGCCCAACTGGGTAGAGTAACGCAGTAGCTCTGAAAGGTCAATAGTTAACTGTCGGAGCCATTGTTTTGCAGTCAGGACATGAACCAAAGCGACTGAGTGACCTGATCCATCGAACTGTGATCGCTAGCCAATCGATCTACTTGTTTACAGTCAGGTAGCTAAGTGGCTGTTTGAATGAACCACATCAAAACCAAGTGCTTGGCTTCGCTGTTTCAAAAACGATCCATGCTGGGTCTGTAGGTAACGCAGAGCTTCACGAAAAACCGAGATCCTGAAAACCAAATGTTTGCGGAGAGCAAACGGATTGTCGAATGTCAGAAAACGAATCGTAGAACTGGACATGTTTATATCTGGTGTTGTAGATAACACCTACGTGCCAAACCTTCCTTTCACTGGCTTGATTTCAAGCTCAAGAGCGCTCGTATCCTTGCGGTCCCCTAACGTTGACGGCGTATGACGCTATAAAACAAACCTCTATTCTGAAGTTTGCTATTCAAGCAGGTTTAATGATGGCTCAAAAGACATAAGAATATTTTTCTGAACTGACTACCTCTTCCAGGACGATTCCATAGCTAATAACGGTCACCACTTACAGATTGCTCGCCCTTCCGATGATATTTTGCCAATACAACACAGATATGCCTGTTTTACGTTGTGGTAGTGAATTTGCACTATTCTGTGGCCATTCGTTTAGGATTGGACAGACAGGAACAAGCGTACGGAAGACCAGTTTCTTGTCAATCGTGGACTCAGACAGAGCGAATTGGGTTTTACTCCAAAATATTAGGCAAGGGAAAGACGCGGAAATCGTCGAAGTACAACACAAAAATTTGGGTTATTGTTCATGTGAAGCCAAAAATTTCAACACCAAAAACGTGGGTTTCTTGTTAGAACAAGTTTTATTACTCAATCAATTGGAAAATGTTTGGGACCGATTGGGTAGTCATCGTTTCAGAGAGGTTTGGTAAACACCGATTGTTTACCAAACCTCTCTGAAAAGTTTTATTACTCTTTTGGATAGAAATGTGCCTCCGAATCAATTTTGTAATAGTGGAAAATAAAGGCACATAGTTCCACAGAAAAACACCGGTAAAATTTTTTCTGTATCCAAACTTTGGGTGTGTCGGTTTTGACGAATCCTGCATTCACATGTTGACTGGTTCCTAATCGTTCACACGTGGGGGAGAATGACTCGTGCATATTAGAAGTTCAGTGTTCTGCTGGATCTGTTTCTCAGGCAGCCGGTGAGAACCGGTAGGCTAGTTCAAAGTAGTCGTATAGACTGACCCCGCCCGATCAGAGTGGTAATCCACCACTCGGTCTAGTTCGTTGTTGGGTGTGCGGAGGAAGAAACAGGTTAGCTCTCACAAACTATGTGAAAATTCTGAAAAGTCAACGTTTGTGGGAGCATGAAAGTCACGTGGGTTTGGCTTGAAAGCTTAACGCTGAAAGTTTTTTCCAACTTGCTGAACCCAAAAGTTCCTATGTGTATTGCTCAAGTGTCTCAAAATTAAGCCAACGAATTCTCTAACGTTCCCAGTCAAATCATATACCGATCATCCACTGATGCACGTTTTCGGATGAAACAGGAATTGTTAATCAGGGCTACCTAAGTCTGTAACGCGGTCTTATGATCTGTTAGATGTGGTTGGTTGAGGGATTTGTAGAATTCATTCATTTTGAACACCTTTCCCGTCTTTGCACAATTATTCTCGTGAGCCCACACCAAACAGGGGAAGGCGCTGTACTTGAGTTTCGCTCATATTAAAGTTAATCAACACTGCATAACCTTGGCCGTGCCGGGGTTTGAACTCCGCACACCTGACATGTGAGGCAAGCCTGTTTACTCTACACCAGCGCACGCTGGACGCATCAGAACTGTCAAGTCCGAAAACACAGCCATTCTCGCTTGAGTGCTATGATTGGCTGAACTGACTTTTCGAACAAATCCAGTAATCGTCCTGATTGTGTCGGTTGATTGACCCACCTATCAGGAGACCACAGTCACGTCACTCAGTCGTAGGCTGTTCAGGGTTTCTGAAGGTAGCACCCCCCCAGTGTAGGTTCGTCCCTCAAATCATATGAGGAATTCCACTAATAACTTTTGACTAAATCGGCAACATCCTTTACTCCGTCCCCGCCCTTGAGTCTGGCAAAATTTGTGCTCTTGATCGCACTCGGAATAACACAACACTGACTTCCTGTAGTACCATGCATGATCAAAGACGGACTCACCGGCCATGCGGACAGGTGAGTGCTCAGGATAGATTGAGTTCATTTCCGGGAAGAACGCTCCGCTGAAAACTCTTGCGTTCTTCCCCAATATGTCACACTCAACGTTCGTGTGGATATGCTGAATTCGGCATCAAAAGATGGTGAAGATTGTAGTCTGCTTTTGTGCAACTTGAAGGTCAACGACAAGGATTTGGTAAATCAATCTTCATAAAGTCTGCTTTATTTTTTTCATAGTACAGGAAATTGACAGAAAAACAGTATGTAGAATTAAACCGGTCGAGTGAAGTGTGATTTATTGGTCTATATTTCCTCACATAAATGGTTTAGCTTAACAGTTTTACGTTGGTAAGTTGTGTAAACGCTCGACGAAGTGCATGCATTTTATTTTCTGAAAATCTTTGTACACTTTGCTTGTCTGACAGTGAATCGCGTAAGTTATCATAACAGAAAGAAATCTTTCACCTCAGTAGGTAGCAATTTTACCGCACGGCCGTCAAAAACCAGGTTATGAAGAAACCACAGTTCAAAAGCACTCGTAAAGACAGCTCTATTTGTCTATTTGTATCAATAAACTGTTATAACTTTTAGTTCCTCGGTAATGAGGTTTCAGGAGAAACGTCCTCTTCTGATTTCTTATTCGTTCTGCGAAGGTCAAACGGATATGGAATTCGTAAAGTTACTTGTATCCTTACGCAATCAGCCGTTATGTCAGCGAAACCTTATGGATGGGAGGAGAAGGTATGTATTCACAATCATAAGTTTTAACCCAGTCACTGAGCATTTGAGCCTCAGGAATGAAAATACACTTGTCTACCTTCGCACTGGTTGTCGGTGGGAAGGAATTCACCTTCTTAGACTATCACGCAGAGTTTGAGGTTTTTGGAGGTGAACACATCACGTGAACATTCAGCCCTAATAGTACAGCCAATTGTGCTAGGTTTCGGCTATCTCAAGGGCAGGTCGGTATGGTTACTAAATACCTCCATTTCTATTCATTTTTGTTGCCGCTGACTCCCTGAGGGAAATGTCTGATAATTCCATCCGCAGCAGAGTTCAGCCACCACCACGGAAACCACTTCAATACCCGGAACACACGGACGGTATAACAGTGGGTTTGATAGTGTGAATGAGCTTCGAAATGTGCCCGACCAAGTGACAACCTTCATTTGCCATTTCGGATTCCGTTTTTCCTCACAAAAATGTAAGGTGTGACGAAAGACTGGCCGGGCAAAGCTCCGATTCTCTCCAGCAGGGTGGAAAAGTGTAGGGCTAAAAGGGTGCTCCACAATCGCTTGTCTCAAGGTTAAATTAGCGTGTTGCATCTCTAAGGCTCAAATGGCGTTTGGGAATCCCGTCTTCTGTGTTGGCCACAAGGTATCAGTTTTCCGTAGAAAGACCGGATTTATTACGTGATTAACTTCTCTACGGGTGTTCAGCATAACGTTCCTGACGTTGCTGACCACTTTTAGTTACGATGCTTACAAAACGTGGTCCAAGATGGGCAACAGAACAATGTTCCACAGAGGACAGCATTCCTAACCTATGGCCGTGAAACTGGTGCGGAATAAACTAGGATGTCCAAGAGAATTCCTAAGTTTTGACGTCACGGATTTCTCTGATAAATGACAACCAAGCATGTCAAGGACTTACATGGAGATAGCGCAATATATACTCACTGTTCAATTCGCCTGCGTTTATCATTCTTGACGAAAAGTGATGATTGTAAATGGCTAAGGAATCTTGTCTAAATAGCCCAGAAACGCAATGAGTCATGCGCATGTGGCACACAATTCTTTTTGGAAACACCAGATTTAGTTGGGTATGTGTACATTTAAACTTTGGTGAAATTGAACACAAAATTGGCCAGACAATGGAGTAGCAAACTTACCATCTTAACCCTGTGCTCCTGGTTTGTCAGAGCATTCTCCATTGCCGCTGTTGTTTCCACTAGCTCGGCCGATAAAAGGCCGGTCGTACTACTGGTATCCCTGCGCGTCCACCAGTTCAACTGGGGCATTAATGAACCTGGAAATTTAGAAAGACGGTAACGTGAAACACGATGAAGCGAAGACATCTGTGAGGATCAGCCCGAGAACTAGGTATCTGTCATTATAGGGTCTCGGATAGGGTCTCTTGTATCGTTCTAGAGAGAAACACTTCGTGTGTCATCTGATTACGGGTGAAAAACGTTCCCTTCACTGGAAGAGGTTAGAACAAAATTAGTCAGTTGGATGAGGCAAAAGCAAAGTAGTATCAACACCTGAGTACAGGAGTGCATCCAACAGTAACTAGAAAGCCGAAATTACAGGCACTAAAAGCTGAAACAAATATAATCCCAAATTATTCGTGCATACAAAGTGAAAAAAGTACGAATTTATCAACTTTTCCCAGTGATTAGGATAGATTCACTCTCGTCTAACTTGTCATTCAATGAAAATTAATCTCCTTCCACAATCTTCAAGCGCATGTTGACAGATTTGGGAAAATTCAGTCCGCTAGTTCGCCGGTTTCTAATGCACTCTGTGCAAAATCACCTGTTTCGTCATGAAATTAGCGAAATACACTCATTTTCAAACAAATTTGGAAATAAATTTGGTTTTGCAAGAGACTCACCTGGAACCCAGTCTACTTTCTGTAAGAAATAGCAAAACTGACGCCACGTGACAGGCGGGGAAAGCACATCGTAAACGAGAGATTCAGCTGGGTTTCAGGTGAGTCTCCCGACAAAACCAAATTGGTGTGCAAATGAGTGTATTTCGCTAATTGCTCTCCTTTGTTAAGTGACCTCCTTAAAAATGCTAGTCCACTTATTGTTCTACGATTATTCCAAACCGACTTTCTCAGGGCTGTTTAAAGTTGCGTAGTTTGTCTCTTTTTTAAGCTGACGATAGCAGATTACCAGGTTAGAAGATAATCTCAAAGGTAAGTCAGATTCATAAAGGAAGCTATTCACAAGGATGCTGAAAACTCTTGGACAGCTCACGACCGGTTTCGCTTTTACTGGAGCTTCGTCCTGCTTCGTCAAGTGAGTGGGTTACCAGTTTGACGGTCTTAAGGCGGAAGGTGAACCAATCAGCAAGGTCTCTTCCCATTAGTACACCAGGTCGGTGTTGAATTTATTTCAAAGGTTATCGGCTAGTGTGAACGTCTGAACCTTACTGTCGATGTGCTTAGGGGATTTAAAGTCGTTTTGGTCGGGTTTTGTCCTTGATCTTTTGGTTCAAGGTATCACTGGTTTACTTTGTTGGTCTGAAGCGCCCTCAACCTGAAGATCAGGGACCCAAACCCGATCAAAATTATTTTAAATCCCCTCAGCCGGCAATCAGCACTGATTTGGCATGCTAATCGGAACAGATCTTACTGAATGGTTTGCCATCTACCTGAAGACTCGACCTAATTGCTAGCCTACTCACTTGGCCTGACGCAGTCTGTCAAAAGCGAAACGTCGTACAGCTATAAGCCAACCGATTGTTCAACAAGCGCTTCTGAAACGGTGACTTTTTCCAACATTCAAATTCGTCTTATCAACGCTTCCGGTTACTAGCACTTCCTTCGAAAAAAACGACGGAGCCCGCCATAAAAATCTAACTGTACTACCGGACACCATGCTCACATGTGTGCTTTCGGTTGACACTTGACCAAAAGAATTAGGAAACCAATCGTAGTTTCGCAACGCTACTATGGCCTATGGGTAATGAGCCCCGGTGGGAGTGGAAAACTAATTGAAGGCCAATGTACCTAAACAGTTAGTGGTTCAAACGGATAAGAACATGAACAATTGTCAGCCTAAAACATAGACAGAAATGGACAAGGAGCCTGTTAGTCACTGGTTCTGAAACAGAGTGGAATTGTATCGAAATGCGTCCTAAGACACAAGATTGATGGACACGCGCGCCCTAGCAAAGCATCAGTCAAGCAGGTCGAAGTTTGTCCTCCTTTTCCGTAGGTTCACTTTTGTTTTTGTTCCAGTGCAGTATGATCGCATCTAGTGATCACGACATACAAGCCGAACGCAGTGCATCGCACAGAGCGCAGAGGAAATTGGAGTAACCTGATCTGCAAAGTCTCTGGATAGATATTAGCAACAAACTTGTGAAAACGATTGGATATTCGACAAAGTTGGTCAACTCTTGATTTGCCACCAAATTGGATGAGGGGGCAAAGTACAACTTATTCTAAACAAGTACACTCATTTGCATATCAATTTGGTTTTCACGGAAGACTCAACTGAATCTCTCGTTTATGATATTCTTCAACTGAATGTGCTGCACAAAGGCCGCCTCATGTTTCAGTTGGTACGATATTCAAGATATCGCAGTATAGTTTCATGAAGGAAACTACTCACAAGGTTTCTGAAGAACAGTTTTCGAAGAGTTTTCAGCCACTCTATGGAAAGTTCCCGCTATGAACAGAATTTGCTCCGTTGCGTTTGAGTTGGAAAAATTTGAGGAACAGAGAACAGAAACAGTCAAATCACTGGAGGCAAGCATCGTTTAGTGTCCAAAAAGCCTATGGGGGTAATAACTCCCGAGAGCTAGGTTTTCGAACCAATAAGCCATTAAACCAACTAACTGAAGCAGACCACCATAAATGAGAGATTCAGCTGGATTTAATTGAGTCTCCTGTCAAAATCAAATTCATGGGTTGAAGTAGAACATGAGGTGAATGGACATTCAAGTACTGCGCTTAACTGATGAACCCCAGGAAGAACGAAACAGGCCAGCAACTTTGTGAGTAGTCAATTACGTCAACAGTTGGCAAATTAATTATACAAACCAATCAACCAAACAAACAAACAAACAGTTAACAAACTGACTGACCAAATAAATAAAAGTAAAAAAAACAAGAGATAGATGTTGCTACCCTACTAGTTTCGAATGGAGTGAAGACGATTTTTGTAATTTAAAATAATGTAACCTGACTATTACTTCAAACGAGTCACCACATACTAGAACGCTTCGGGTTTCGGTGCAGCCACTTCACGAAAGCCAAAGTTTGAAAAAAATTGATCCTCTCTGGCCAAGATTGTGTTCAGTGCCGCCCATTTTTCGCACTTGTGAAGCTGGGAGTTTCTTGGAAAGCCCTTTCAGTAAACTCGCTCCATTTTCTGTTCATTCGCAGAAAGGTTAGGGCATAAATAATCCTTATCTGCTTGCAAGCTATTTCCTAGTTTTTCTTCAGTGTAATAAAAAAATGGAACCATTATGTCTTGGGGTAGACTAAATATAACTAAGCATCGAGTGCCGAGCCGGCGGGTAATGGGCTACGAATCCCGCAACAATGTCAGACAGTTTAATTTAACCGCCTTTGTCTTGTAATACATTTGTTGGTAGTTGTGTCTAGACCACGCTATTCGTCGATCGGGAATTTGACAAGTGGGCGTCGACCGCCTCTTCGTCGCGTCACCATTGACAACGGTGCGGAGATCGTTTTAAACTTTTAGTTGTTTGTGTTTCCCCTGGCATGCGAAATTGATTTTGGCAGATCCACAATGCGTGAAATCAGGAAAGGCACAGTTATATTGGTTCATACGATAAAGCGGTATGACGTAGGCTTTTGGATTTCCAGTTGATTGAGCTTGACAGTTGCAGAGCGTACACCGGTTTCTGCATCTTGGAATAAAGTTTGACCGTTAGCTAATCATGGTGACATAAGCTCCGGTAAAAGATGCTCTCCCACACTCATCTTGCAATCAGTGTAATACTGCTGGACAGTAATTGCCGCTTGCCTGGTACATCAACAAAGCGAAGCGTTGCGAAAATGATATCTCGGTACCCATGCAATCCACAAAATATACCTATGGCTAATCTCATCTCGTTATGAACTTTTCTTTCAGAAAATCCAAGACAGCCAAAAGGGGTTTGTGGATATTTCGTTTCACCGTCTATTAACAGCTCAAAATTGGTTACGCGTTTGTCCGGCTTACACTCGCCTGGTAGCATGCGGCTTTTCAGGGAGATCAAGTTTTTCTCAGCCGCAAGAGAGAAGGGTGAAATGTGCATTTCGTCGCATTGTTTTTTTGAAAGCCTCAACTGCACAGCGTATATAAGCACAGAGGTCCGCAACTTTCTATTCATGCCTGTCCACTTTTTCATTGAAGCAAAAAATATCTACTGAACTCGCAAAACTGACATCTTATCTTTGTCGATGACAGCTGCGTTCCGAAATTACTCCTCAAAATAATTTCAATTTTTTACCGCAAACTCGGCAAACATTCCGTATACGGATGGCTCATTAGAAACTTGGGGCTAGGGTCTGTCATTTAAGACTCCAATCATCTGCAGTGAAATAAATGCATCTTCGATAAAATGTCGGTCGTTAGGCCATGTGCTCATCGTATGCCTTGTTCCGCCTTCTTAAACGAACAGGCCAGAACATATCAGTAGTTTGGGCGACCAAAGTTAGTGAGATTGTTGAGCTACCTATTTTCACAATGACTGAAATGTGTCACTCGGCAGATACCTGCGGTGGAGGCAGAAAAAAATCACACCGTTAAGCTAGGAACTGTGCTGTTTGCATCCAGGGAGCGTGGTTAGTTCAGTACCTTGAGTCGAGCTTCCCTCACGTGACGCGAACACTATGACCGATCATCTGCTTCTTTTTGCATATACCGGGGCGAGATGGCTCAGTGCTTATAGCGCGAATTTACTGACCGGAAGGTCCGTGGTTCGAACCCGACCTCTGCCTCTCGCCTTCCTCTGTCTAGGCGTGGGCAACCTGGCAGTATTCCAGCTCTCGTGCTTCCTTCTGGTGGCATGGCAGCTAGATACCAGAAAGCTACTACAGATGAACGATTTTTTTCTTGCATATACGGTCTTGCTCAGCAAACGGCGGTAATCTCAGCGAACGCAATGAGTTCGACAGAAAAAACCACAGGAGAAAATAGCCCAAATAATCGTCCATTCATCCTCGTTTGCCAGAAAGGTGCCGTATAGAAACGGCGTGGCTGATTCGTCATTTTTGCCATAAGGTGATTAACAAAGCTTCAGACTGCGTCTGTTGTTATTCTTCGGGTAACAACTTATTCTATAGGAAGCCTACGAGATTTGTATGAGGTTTCACCATTCTAAGCAGATCACTCATGTTTTGTGGTTTCTTTTTCGAGGGCAAAACCCACGAGGATGCCAGGATTTTGTCCACGTTGCGATTCTTCTAAGGCAAACAAGTCCACCAGGACCGGGAAGAACACTTTCTGCCTTCTCAAACGACTATTTACTCCTCCGTAGGAATAACACCAGTGGAATGTATCCATTTCGTCTATATGAATACATCATTTTAAACCTACTGTCATCGGCAGCGCTGGTACACTAACTCGTTGTGGCAGTCAGTCGTTCCTCACTGTACTCAACCAAAATTAGCAGATGAATAAGCATTGCAAAAGCCTGGAACACCATTCGTTTGACACGAGCTGAAGGAGAGCGAAAAACAGAGCATGGCAACCAAATGATGACCGAGTTTGTAATAAGTACCACCGTCTGGACACTACTCATAAGATCGTTGAAAACACTGGGCATCTCAGTATCGATTCTTTACTTCTTGGGACAAATTTGGTGGACCTAGTGTGTGAGTCCCTGTCAATCATATTTTTCATTTGAACACCGATTTCTAAGTATCTTGCGGTAAGCATTCTCTTTAAAATTGGCTTGGTGTTCATAAGAGACTCAGATGAATCATTCCTGAATCCAGTCTATTGCATTCTTCGACCGAATGCGCTACACAAAGGTCGTTGTGTGTTTGAGTTGGAACGACATCACACCACCCATAAGGTAGATGCAAACCACTGTTATGGTTGTTATATTCAAATAAGAGCTCGTAATAAACTGACGGCTCCTGCTCCAGTTCAGTAAGAAGGTAGAATCATCGGTTAACAATTCCATAAATATATGACAACCATCATACAGCTTTGACCTGATGGGATGGTTTGTGTCAGACAAGGAAATGGTATGTGTAGGGCATTGACTTCGGATGAAGGGAGGAATTCCAAACCTTCCTCCAAGAAATGAAGAGTGTTTAAAGTGAATACCAGAGCCCTGGTGCAGAAAGCACATATCTGATCCAGCGACAGTCCACTAAGTGTGAGTGGACCTTTTGGACCCTATCGGGTTCATCCCGCAGAGGAGGAACATTTTATAAGGAAATTAGTTCACGTAGAATTACGTGATTTGAACTGCCTAGTTTGTGAATACATGGAACCGTATCCTCAGTAAATCACGCCCATAATTATCTACCCGCAGTCAAATTGTGTTCAAAAAGTAAGACTCGGATCTTCTTGAAATTCGTGAGGCATGTACTGCCGATCTGTGCCTACAGCAATGAAACAACAATGGAGTGCCTTACATACTTTAGGCTGACTTCATTCACAGCGCAACTTTTCAACTGAGATCCGAATATTGTGGACGAAAACCCATTGATATTCCATGGTTATTGATGTTGATATTGATAATCCATTAAAATGTATTAAAGGTTCATCGAGCCTCCTAGCACTTCCATGGGTTTCTGACGTATTCGAACTGGTGTTTGAAAAAGTCAAAGCCTCTGTTCGTATTTACCTGCATTAAAATCGTTCCCTCCTGGAAGGTTCTTTGTGAAGGGGTTTGTTCTCATAGAATAGGATACTGTTTGAAGCCTTATGCCACCAAGAGTTCCCTTAGTGTATCCCAGGTATTCGCTCTCGCTTCGCTCATCTATCAGCTCTGACGGCCGTGCTATCTGAATATCTTAGCCAAAATAGATGTCACAAGTAATATCTACACTTGATAGGGTTGTGATTCTTGTCAAAAAAAGCATCATTTTCAAATTTTCAGTTACTTTCTCTAAGCTGCTAACCATGAGTGTGTCAAGCTTGCGGATTATTAGTGTTTCTTCTGCGCAGGTAACGCCACCCGGCGGAAGGTCACTTACAATTTCTGATTCATCGTAATTTTTCCACGCACACTGTTTACCCATCACCAAAATCACCAGTACATCTCAAAGCAGCACTTTTGTACCCTACTATAATGACGTTTAGTGAGTGAACTCCATTGTAGTTGCTGCTTGCTTCCAGCCACCAAAATGTGAAGGCTGTTCCGTTGTTATCACTCCGACGACTTTTGGCGACAAACCACGCAAGGCACTATTTTATCTACAGGTTTTTCTTTAGGTGTTTTCCCCTACTCTGTTGATCTTAGTATCTAAAACAGACCCAACTCCAAAGAACTCAATACCATAGGAACATGTTCCATCAAGCAAAGATTTTTCTCTAAAGAAGATCCCTCCTTATCGCAGTCACTGCAATATAGTAAGAAAAGTCGTCATGCAGACAGCTAGTCGCCAATGCTTAGTGCCACTGTACGCTAAACAGTTTCAAGTCATTCCTTCCGCTGATTGGCCATTCGACGTTGAAAAGTCGTATATTTTACCCCCAAGACTAAGGAATTAGGCTTCATGAGATGTGCACCGCTAGAGCTTTCCAACACGGAATGAAAGGCTATGAAATGTTTCTTGGATTTTAATCGTAGACAACCTTGACTTTGCACTGAGAGGAACCTTTAAGTAGAGAACGATTATTTTCCATTCCCTTTTTTGCTATTGAATCCCTTCTGAAAAAAAAAAACTTTTCACTACGGAACATCTTGCGACAGGGCGCAACTGGTCAAAACTCAGCTCAGGAAATCTTACCTAATGGGGATCGTTCTGGTCACCCAAACTGCCCGAAGCCGCCCGATATCGCTTGGGTAACAAACGTATCGCCAAACTAGCCAGGAAGAAATAATGATCATTTGGGGATCCGCAATGGGCTCTACTCAGCAACGAACGCTGACCTAGCTTATCCGGGTGGCGCTATTCTAATACAGGAGATCAACAGTCAGTTCCATTGAAGACTTAGCTGAATTTTTACTGGTAACCTTTGGTTTTCAGTGTTACGGTCTCAGAAAAGTCCGGGACTGCTCGAAAATTCAAAGAAAATTAAAACCAACAAAGAGACCTAAGGAACCGCTGTTTTTCGCCTAGAGAGGACATGAATTGTCCAGTGTTTTGGGGGAGAATTGCGCAAACTGTAACATATTTAACTGTCTTTTTGGGTGATTTTCGGATCCCTTGATGTTGATTACTAAAGTAAGAATGTAAAGAGCACCTATTTATCATCTTTTTTGATTTGGGTGAAACCAACCAAGCTGAGTGACAAGCTTAATCCGTCGTTCAAAAATGTAATGTCAAGATGCATCGTGCTGCTTGGTTTTGAGTACAACTGAAAAACAGCCTGTCTTTTCTCTCCACATTCAGTCACCGGCCTTGATTTTGTTATGGAAAGCTGATACTATAAATTTATTCTAATCTTTTTATGCAATTCAGAATGACGCGAAAACAGAACCAAGGAGTGGAATTTCGAGAACCATGCTGAGTCGAGCATTCAAGCAGTATGAGCACTGTTGAACAGGTGTAACGATTCCTCCGTAGAGAAAATTCCTCATATTAAATAATTCTGGAACGAAAATTCATTTATATATACCGAGGCTTGTTTTTATTCAGACAAGGTCGACATAGTCGGTTTAGAACCACCCGAGCAACCAGATAAGTGCACCTAAAAGCATTCTTAGGTCCTAGGTTTCACATTTCAAAAACCCCAAAAAAAGAACAGGAAGTCAGTAAGTAGTCGAATTCTGCCTTGTGGTGCCATTAAGTAGCACTCAAAACGAGGCAAGCCAGTTGCTCTACTTCCGCCTCCACCCCACCTGGATCGCTGAGGATTGAGCCAGATTACGCAACAGCTTCACACATGTTTCATTTTATTGAATTTTATTCGTTCGGGCGTCAGAGGTAACCGGTAGAAAGAGCAGTTAAGCAGTGAGCAGTTCAATGAGAGGCTGATATGTCCTGGATAACCTGGATTTTCGTGTGTATCGGATTAGTTGGGATGAATAAAAGCAGCTCAAGTGTGAAAGTTTCACCCGAGAAACTACTGTCTTTATGCAATGTAAATTTCGGACATTCCGTGGAAAGGAGATATAATGACATTATTTATACTTTGGAAATGAATTCTACTAGAACCGCCCGGGAATCTTTGACAACCTCAAAATCGGAACACTGGGAGAGACAAACTATCACTCCCGTATGGGGGAAATGGAAAGAATTGTAACATGAATTGTAACACTTCGAGGGCGATCGATGCCATTCGATCTGTGAATGCTCCATTCAGTTCATTTCGTGAATAATGTAGAAGGCTTACAAAACCTGAAAGAATATCATAAATTTGGCCTCGAAATAGGAGAAAGTTATACTGAGTATACAGTTGAGAATCAAAACGATATGGCGTTTCTTGTTAAAACAAAGAGCAAAAATTTGATAGGACCGCTGCAGCAAGGCTCGAATTTCGTTTGTCCCCTCACTGGTCCCTCATTTAGCAGTACTGTATTGCATCGGTTGAGGTGCAGTTTACATAGCGCATCAGTGCATTAGTGCAAAATTAGTGTATTTCAAAACGACGTTTCTTCGGAGTACGGTGATATTTTCACTTAGTGACTGTCCCCACAACGACACGTCCACTAATACGTTACGATTGATGTGCAAGTGAATGGCAAAATGTTGGTTGTTCCTGTTCCTGAAATAAGACCGAAATTGGCCATCTTTTCAAGTTGTTTCTAGACCCCCAGAAAGTGTCAAACTGCTCGTTATACGACGTGTTTCACAAAGACTGATTCACACGCACGTGCATATCCAGTGGGTTTTCGTGGATAAAGTTCGAGTGGAACAATTATGACGAGGTCGGATGACATTCAGATCTTACCAGGCACTGGATAAATTTCCGGATCTTTGGTGTTTGTTCATAATAAAAAAGGATGAATCTCATCTGTGGGGGGGGGAACCTGTGCACAAGAAAACGATTTATTTCAGTCCCGTGGGTGTGCCTTCCAGAGAGAATCAATACATACATATACTTGAATACGATGTCCTCATTGACAGTTGTAGAAGTATGGATAAAGAAATACCGGTTAATGTACGTGCAAATCCTTTGTAAACGGATGGACAGCCATCCGAGTCATCCAGAAAAATGATATTGACCTTACCGTATGCGGCGTACGTTTCGGGCTGAACTTTAACAAACGGGTTGGACGCCTGTCTGTAAACTAGGCAACACCTGGTTGCGGTCTGGTCATCCGGTGTATTGATCACTGTGTCATGTGCATTCATTCATGAATCACCGCACTGTTGCTGTGGTTGACTTCAACGACCACAGGTGTGTAGGTACTTCGATCGTCCAGTTATATCAACAAACATCAAACCGTTCGAACAAATGTCGGTTTTGGACAAAACCGACCGTTTGGATCGCCTCCAGGTGATAAAAAAAATATTGTGGCAAATTGGGGGAAATAAATCAATTGTTTTTGCTTCCTGGAATTTGGTGAAAAGAAAACAGACCACCTGATGTGTTATTTGGAAGTAAAACAAACATTGAACACTGAAAATCTCAAGGTTTAGGATTGTTCAAAATGAGGTCATTCAAAAGTGACCACTCTCTTCATGCTTGGCTTGGAAGTGGAGACCACTCTATTGAGTTGATGATCTGGATATCTGTTCTTTCAATAAAAGACTATCTGAACGATTTTAATTTCACAGAAAGTCCAAATTGAACGTTGGGCAGATAAACTATGCTTAAAAGTTGAAGAGCAATGTACATTTGCGTAGCTCGCGAAGTTCTAGCGAGATTAGGGTCTGAGGCCTTCCGAATATGAATTTGAACTCTCATTGGGCTATGGGTGACTGGTCACCTGTTTCTACGTGTACATGTTTCTCTCAGGGTAGAGTGCAACTCAGCTGATGTTCGAATCAAATGGTCTTGATCGGCTCCTTGGGTGACTACATCCAGGTGCGGCGGTATTGCCTGTCTAAATGCAAGTTATTTCTTCTGCAGGTCGCCTACACACAGATGAATGGTAAAACGTCCATACCCCTATCTTCAGGCTATTGTATTTGAATCTTTACGGAGAAAGGTAACATACATTTGTTGTTGATTACCATTGAGAATAAAACAGCTGTATAGTGTCTTTCGGCTTTCCTGAATAGTCACCTTTCAGTGTAATAATATGCTTTTAAATTTCAAGATTCTGTTCATCCACAGGACGAATCAGTACGAAACTACCGAGTGTTTACCAAGCCCTTCGGAAACAGGAACCTACCTGTTTTCATGGTTCTCCCCTCAACCCACACCTGTCCTCAAATTTCTTCTCAACACAATAAAAGTATGGGTTGATATCAATCCCCTTTTCAAAATGACATCGGAACGAACCCTACTCTGTAAGCGCTTGCAAAAAACTAGCGGTGCTATCACAAATCAGTTCACTGATACCAATCGCCGAATCTATCCAGTTAAAGCGGTTAGTGTGATTCATACAATTTCTCATAATATCTTCTGGTTCACTAGAAAGGACACAGTGGCAACTGCTGAATCGATCACAATTTGACGGCAACGGTGAAATAGAACTTGAAGGCATCACCCCTTTTGTGACCTACCAACCGCCAAGGTAAAGTGAATCCAATGTGGGGCCGCAGGTGGTTCCTGAGTTTGCCGAACGATTTCTCTGAACGATTAGATGGACAGTCTGTGAGGCAATTTCGTTCTTCCTTATAACCCTCATATTATCTAGGTGTAGTCGCCTAACAAGGCCATGTCAAAATCACATTGCATGTGTGTTACGCAATTCCAAGGTCCATCTGGAGAAAATGATGTGAATGAGATTGTGCCACACGGAACTGATCAACAGACAATCAGCACACTCACTACTTTGATTGGGACAATCATCAGCCAAATTCGAAACAAGTGGGCCGACACAAGCATTCAATGGTATGCTTGTTCGGTGGCCACCAAAAGCGTCGGCAAATCGAAAACCAACAGAACAGTCCACACAATGTTGGTGTTCACTCAACTGACAAGTACAAAACAACAACGACAACACCAACAACGATAACAACAACGAAAACGAATGTTTGGCAAATCAATTATCGAACGCTCAATAGGTGTGCAGTTGTAGACTCCTTCCCCTCACACCGTGCGCAACCCAGCAACAGGTGAATTTTAGTGGATGGCTACCACACGGTTGGGAACGGTGGGGGAATGTCAGCAAGATACAAACACACATACAGCATTCCTACCCGTCGAACCGTGGAGAAGACGGACTGCGGAACACCATAGATGCCTTCAGAATAGAATTTTGTTTTGATGTCGGGATCACAGAGCTGACTGAAAGGATTGATGGCTTCCAGAGATAGGTTGCTCTGTCTATAGTGGTTCAAATACAGGCGCCGGTAGATCATGTGTGCTGAAGTGCGGGACGCCGATATCCTTAACTATTGAAAACCTTGAGATGTCGGTGTACCAGATAATAAAATAGTTGCAAATCATGACGCCAGAGGAATTTAATGTGAAAGATATTATGTAGGATAGCAGTACTATTGATTTTTGGATTTCAGAAAGAAAGCTAAGAAACGTCTAGTGCGACTGTAAAGTGAACGGACAAGACAAGCTAGACAGTGCGGAGATAAGTTTTTGCGATCGGTCAGGCTGCAGTATCGTATTGAAGAAAATAAGATGACAGGTGGCAATCATTTGGAAAATATTTTGTTCACGTAAAACATCCAATAAGATTCCGAAGCCTTCGGTTCAATTTTGTGTAACAACTACACTTATTCGAGCTTGGCTGATTAGTGTATATAAATCGAAATTGAACAGTAGGGATGGCTCGTGTTCATCAAGACCCACAAATACTTTCGTCCTAGAATCGTTCTCATGTGCATAAGTACTTAGCCAACCAAAGTAGGTCTGAATCATGCTAGAAACGGTGTAAGACTCCTTGTTTCTTTATTGGTCTTGGCTCACCCCTTGATGAGAGTGTGATATCATCTCAGGGACGAGAAGGCTCAAGTAGTTAGAGCGCGAATTTACTGACCGGAAGGTCCGGGGCTCGAACCTGACCTCTGTATATCGACTTCCCCTGTCTAGGCTTGGGCAACCTGGCAGTATCCCGGCCCTCATGCTTCCTTCGGGCGGCATGGCTGCTAAGCACTGGAAAGGTGTTACAGCTCAACGATTTTTTTGATTTTGATATCACCTTAATGGAAAAGAACCTCCCGTTAAATCTGGTCTAGATGTGTTTACGACTTTTCCCTAATAAACGTCACCCCATCCGCTTCAATCATAAAAGCTGTTTAAACGACTGTTAATCAACAGTAAAAAATAAAAACGTTTGACCCAAATTCTTGACCTTGGGAACAATACGGCATACCCTGAAGTGCGTTTGATCCACGTACAATGAAAAACCCAGGATAACTATACTTTCTTAATGTTAAGATACCCAAAGATTTCCGTAAAGGCGTCTGGATAAAACACCTAGAACCGTGGAGCGCCACAGGACTGTCAAGCCTTTATGGACAGACCGATCTATAAGACGAGAAAGATTACTTGGTCATCGTTCTAGATGTTGGATGAGCTGATCGAATTGCACAGGCCTGAGCCCATTTACCCTCCAACAGACGTGAAAACCTAGGTGTGTCTAGGTGCGTCCTGGCACAGTGATGATGACGCCGGCCTCCCAGGTGAGTTGTCCGGAATTCAAACACCAGCACAGTCAGTTATACACTGCAAATGAGCTCAACTAAGAACAAAACGTGAGTCTGTACCTTTATTGCTTTAGTGTGCGCTGGTTTCCGTGTTGGGACAGAGGAAACAGTGTTCAAGCAAGTGATGTTACTGCATCATCCTGAAGCTCTTCGAGGAAAATCCAAAGACAATTGGATATTAGCGTAGAGTATCCCAGGACGTTCTCAACCTCCGGAGCGTGTTAGTGTCATTGAAGTATATTTTGGAGTAAAAGAATCACCCTAAGATTCATACCGATTAACAATGCAAGATCCAGTCAGCTCAGATCAGTCGGTTAGATCCAGTTAGGAAGCTTGTCGAAACGCTCGGGTTTCGCCGCCCTGAAAGGATAGAGCATGAAATGTTTCCTCAGGGAAGTCACCTGTGGAGGTAGTGGATCGATGAAAATCGACTCTGGAAAACCCTCTCCCCAAGAAATCTTCACCACTTGCCAGGAGATGCACATGGGCCGCCAGCTGCTTTTAAGCAAGTAGAAAAGTTTTAATACTTCTTGTAGTGATGTGAATTTGCCGGGCTCTGTAATTATTGTAGCTGATTCACGGAACACGCACTATTACTTTGTCGCATAATATAGATAAATGTTACATCTCCGAGACACTGTATCCTGACGCAGAACATCCCCGAGGCTTCAAATCCTAGAGTATCGGACAATATATACACTTCAGATCGAGACATTTCATTGCGACACTGCAATACGCGAAGTGATTGTGCGCGTGCTGAATTTGTACCAGCAGTTTTGTCACCAGTGTATGTATGTTCACGAAAGGGACACTGTCTCATTATTACTTTCACAGAGTAATCCACGGAAATTATGATATTGGGCCTGAGCTATTTTCCACCTATGGCCTTGATCACCATCAAGAACAACACTCATTTATGAAACCAGGACCAGATGCTGCGAGAAAAAAATGCGTGGAGATTATAGTGGGGGAAAGTTCGAGCCCCAACAGCTGTTGTACCGGAAGAAATGTATCCATATATGGATGCAGTTAGCAAGTAGATCATTCATGTCTTGACGAACTTGGTTCATCTACTTTACCTTAGTTCGTATCCATCCACAGAAACGTCTGACTGAGGATGTCAACGTCGTTCCTCTGTTTCAGGTTCAAAGTTGTGTGATCTGTTCCTGACTAAATTATATTCATAAACCAGGGTCCTAATCCCCGTGTACCATCACAACAGCTCGAATTATGAACCAAATAATAGTGGTCGTGAAATTTGGGCTCATGGTGAAAAACAATACAACTACAGTTACAGCCTTGTGAGAAGCACCAGGAGTGAAACAGTGGGCCAAAATATTCTCTTTGTCCTCTGCTGGATTTGCGCATTTATGAGAAACGATTCAACGTCCATTTTCCTTATTCGGATTACTTGATACTCCAAACGAATTCGTTCATTTAATCTCCCCGCTGTGGTCGTTTTCTGAGGAAAACTGATCGAATAAATTGCAGTCGACGAGACTTCGGGTTTGGCTGGATCGCACAATCTGAAGATTGGATAAATTCACAAACGTTCTCGAATCCAAGGATAATCCGTTTTAGTGAAAACATAATGTACTGTTGAGGAGCTTAGTCAATTCAAGTTAAATTTGTTTACGCCAAGAAGTCTTTCGAAACTGTAGATTACATCTTCGACAAACAAGGACAATCGCAATAGCTGTCTGATTATACCCGAAGAATCAACGGCAAAATGTAGGGCGAATTGATTGCTGTTTCTTGATAAGTCCGTGAATTCTAAGCTAGCTTATTATGACAAACACGATAAATTCAAATCAAGCGGAGATTCTCACCCGAAGATAAATTTTCAGCGTAAAAATTTTCAGTGATATCGCACACAACTGACAAAATACTGTGATTTACATGGAACGATTCGCCTTAAATGCTTGTCAGTGAAGGCTTCACAAAAGCAACCAAGATGCATCGTGATTGCGCAGGGCATTGCGATTGACTAGAAAAGAAACCAAGCGTTCAAAAAGCTGCATTATCTTGCAGTTCCTTCACACTGATGAACACAATCATAGAATCTTGTATTTTAGGTTGCAGCAACGAATTAGTAAATAACTACTGGAACAGACTCTCATACGTCATTGTGCTACACTGTCCTGTTTGGCGCTATGAAATTAACCAAATATGGTCACTAAAAATTTTGTGATGCATGGACTGTTGACAACCACGAAAAGGTGATCCGCTTAAATAACATTCAGTTTACGACAAACAGAACACGTCACACATCCTTAATCGCAGTTTACTCCCGACCGTTCATGATCATCCTGTACTTCAACCTGAGGTCAGAGAATTCAGAGATAAGGAAGAACAGTTGGACAGATTCAATGAGAGCCTGGATGACGAAATCGTCAACTACCACCTGATCGCCAGCCAGTTAACGTACCCGGTATTTTGATACATTGTCAATGATTTCGGGTGTCGAGCGCTCAAAACAGTTTGCGATGCTCTGACGACATTTTTCTACTGACAAGCCTCCACATAACAACTATACTTCGCTACGGGTGCCTAGGAAAACGCGTTCTTCCACAGAGCGTTGCCTGTCGACCACCATTAAACCATCCACAGGCTTGGAGACTAGCTAGAGAGAAAGGCAAACTTTCGGTCAGGGTAACGATTACGGATGCTCATAACCGTCTAAGAAAATATGATAGGACTGTTATCAACGGAAAGCAGGCCACCTGGAAACAGTATGACGTGAAGTCCTACGGGAACTCAACATGGCAATGAAACGAAGGGTTAGATTTGCCAACGGAAACAGGAAAGTTACTCTTGAAAACGAACTACCCAGAAGAGTGAAAAACAATGAAGACAAAAACAGCTTCAACAGAGCCTAGGTCAGTAGGCAACTCACGCAAGCCAAACAGGACGTCCTTGTCAACTGATACATCTTCAATTTGGAAGACATTGTGGACTTAGGGTACTTAGCCAGCTCAGAAAGAGCAATGAAATCTGCTGAACTCGATGAAAACAGCCAACGTCAACTACGCCAGCCATTTCACGTGACAAAACGTTTAACACTTCCTCCAGTAAGAATAATGTCATTGAAAACTCAAACAAAGAAGAAGCTATTGTCGTTGGTAGTGTGAAGAGACTTGGGAATTTTTGTGGGGATTTCGTCCTGTAAGTGAAGCCAATCTATGGTTCTCGTGTTTCTTGGCTTTTCAGCATAGATTGGCTTCACTTACAGGACGAAATCTCCACAAAAAACTGTTGTCATTCTACCAACTGATGTGGACGTCCAAAAGCCACTATGAGCAAATCAAACTTTAAAACATTTGAAAGAAGAATAAGTGAAGAACTCAAAAGACTCCTAGACCCACAAGGGAGTACAAAAGAGGAATGCTATGGAGCCCTGAAAAAACTTAACCAACACAAATACACGGAGAAAAAACAAGTGAGCTTACATGATATTCACAAGTTTATTGAAAAATTCTCAAAAAGCCCACCACCAGTTTCGCCTTTCCTGGGGCTCACCATGTAGGCGCAGCCCCCAACTTTCCGTCAACCTTATTTTCCACTTGAACCCGAATTGCACAAAATTCGGCAAATATACACATTCGCATACTATTTGGTTTCCTCGGGAGACTAACCTGAATCCAAGCTGAATATTTCGTTTATGATGTTCTTCTTCAACTTAATGTGTCCCACCAGGCCACCCTGTGTTCCAGTTGGTATGATATTCGAGACATCGCAATACATTGTGTAGACGTAACACATTAATGATAAGGTTTCCGAAAACTCTTTAACAACAATAAACGGGAGGTCCAGCTGTGATTCAGCTGAGTCTCCCGTGGAAACCGAACTGGTATGCGAATGAATGTATTGGTCAAATTTCGTGCATTTTGGGGTCAAGTAGAACATAGGGTTGATGGAAACCCGAGGACTGCGTCTACCCGATGAGCCTCAAGAACGGCGAAACCTGTCGTGGGCTGCTGAAAAATTTCAACAACCTTAGGAGTAGTGTGTTACGTAATGCGATATCTCGAATATCGTGACAACTGAAACATGAGGCGGACTGGTGCAGCACATCACAAACGATAGATTCATCTGGGATTCAGGTAAGGCTTCGTGAAAACCGAGAACACAAGAGAATTGTAATTCCGTGTAGTAAAAATGTCTGAAATAGCTACAAGAATGTCATGGCGGCATAACAGAGCAGTGGCTTAAAAGTCCACGGGCACACTCCACTCCAAAGGACAGCTGGAACGTACGAAAAAGGTCAATGCAATATGCGAAATTTAATGTGAGAATTGCAATAAGCACCACTTGGGACAACAGGTACGAAGTTATCTGCCAGATTATACAAAATCCAGCTCGCCATTATGAGGCACGATCAGTTGTCGGTCATCTCCGTAAATGAAGAGCAAGGACACGAATTCAACGAGCACAAACACCATATACCAACCCAGTCAAAAATAAAAAAGGATCATGATTTCACAGAGACGTTATACTGAGCTCAGTCGCCAAGACTTTACACCAAAGCCGAATGCCGTTCAGTTTCTCGCACATGTAAGTACTGAAGATCTTCGCGTGCCTCAAACGAAAAACTCATCTACACACACCGACACTAAACCAGTCTACCCACCTCTTAGGACAAAAGTACGCCGGAACTACCAAGCCAAAACCTGTACAAGAAACCAGAGAAGGAACCAGTTGAAGTTATGAAGAGGACACAAAATCAATGGACAAATTAAGAAACACAGAATCTATAAATAAGCAGAACATGAACAAACAAGTGAGAAGGCTAACATCATAATAAATAAAAACTGCGCAAAATAATAAGGCAGCCTATGGCCGGGTGAAAGTTAAAAAACAGAAGTTCCGAATGGACAAATCAAATCTAGGAAACCACTAGAAATCGAAGGCCACAATCAAACAACGAAGAGATAAACCGAAACACCAACGGACTAGTCGGAACAAAGGAGAAAAACTGCTGAAATGGAGTTGCTCAAAGAACCAATCAGCAGTAGATTAATCATACCGCAGCGCAGTGCGAATTCCAAGGGGACCAATCTAATTATCTGCAGGCCAAATTTCAAAAGACCAGTCATAGAAGCGATAGCAGCCGTTCTTGAGACTTGTCTGAACACGGAGAGACTTGTAGCGAATACTCACACATTTGCTCACCGAGCTGCTGATACGTTTGTTGCAAGCCCATTGCCACGCTCAGAAGGCTGATCATCGTAAACCTGATTGCAACTCACATGCGAGTTATCAGTTTTCTTTCGATGATTCCGATTAGATCTTACAAAACACTCGGTGGAACGCATCAAAATGGATGAGACAGGCGTGAATTCCAATCATTTTATAACACTCTACATCTTAGGAGACAGCTCATTTACATCCAAGCAAGCGGAATTAGTTTGGGGTCACCGTATCAGCTGTCAGCTTTCCGAACTGCGAACAACTTTTCCTATTTTTAACACAAAACTGTAGATCTGTGTTTCTTACCATAAACCTGCTACCTTTTCAAACAAGAGGAAATATGAGTGATAAACTGCCGTTCCGCCTGTGCCAACAAGAAAACCGGTTCGTGAACTCATTTCTCCCTGAGTAGAGTGACATGTTTTTAGCATCCCAGTTGTCACAGCACGTAGCATGTGTTTTTGTTGTACACCTTCATGTTCGCGACAGAATCTCAAAATCAGTCCACTTGTCTGCTGGTACTAATCCGCTAATCACTGGGTGTCTTTGTTTGACATATCCTTATGGATCACTGACACATTGCCCTATAGTATCGACCGCTGAACTTCTCACGATAAGTTTCTGTTAATATCTCGCTCTAAAGAGCTCAACATCTGCTATCCGCTGTCAGCAAATAATTGCTCTCCACCGACGCCTGACTCAGTGGTTTTCTGAAAAGTTTATTATCTCCGGAAGCACATAACATAAGAAATAAAGCAAGTTGTTAGTCAGATAAGGGTGAGTTTCTTTGATCCGAATACCATCACCAATTGCAGTGGATTCTTCGAAAACATCCACGAGCGGAGGGCAACCAATATCACAGATAGGAAACCAGTTGGGTCAGTGTCTGGCTAGGAGAATCACGAATCTTATCCCAGTGAGAAGGTTTTCTTCTCCAGCTTTCAAGGCTGGCTGCAGAGTTCGTGTGTTTTAGGAAACACTGAGTAGGGATAATCAAACCATAAGACATATCAATCATATCTGACCACACAGCACTGGTGAAAAAACGTAACTCACCTTCCTACAAATGTCTTTTTTGTGAATTTATGTTTAGATTGTAGCAGAAGAGAGTGGGAAGATAGTTTAGGGTTCAAGCTTTGAAGAAGGCTGGAAGATGGTGTCCACGTATCACAATTTTTCATTTTGCCCGGACCCATGGACTAAGTAAGTAATTCATGTTTACCAGTCCCACGAAAATGTCCTGTGCTCTTCATCCACCCAGGTTCCTTTGGTTCGCTTTCTTCCAGCAAACGCTTTGAGAGAATTCTCTCCGCAATAAAACTGCGAACCAAAATTAGTTGAATTATGAAGATCGATTGACTCTACCCTTCTGGTAGATTCGTCCATTATTATGTCACATCATAAAAGGGCTTGCAGTGATTGCACCGTTGACCGCAAAAGTAACCATGTGAACTGCTTTCACGTTTGAAGATAACTTGGCGATACAGCCCAAACGAGGTATTCAGCGCACAGTTAACGAGATTAAGTGAGTACGGTGCACATTGCATGCAGTATACAAAACTACTGGTACGGTTCGGCTGTGAAAAAGGAATCTGTACGCACTTCGCCAAAGAGGCACCTTAAAGGGTTTTCGCAGCGCTAGTTGTGAAAAACTTGTTGTCAAAAAACATCCACTACGGTTTGTCAGCCTGCCAGTTTCGCTTCATAGTTCACTTCTTAGGCTACGCACAGGCTCATCACGTTCAATGAGTTCGCCTTCCAAATTTTTTTCTCAGAGTGGGGCAATGAGACATAACAAATGGCTCACCTCAGTTCCACTCCACTGTTTGAATACTGCTGATAATCCCACAGGTTGTATTTACGTGTACTGTTGTCTGATATCTCCCGTCAGATGGCGTATCGAAATGGCTGTTACACACCAGGATCGGATCCTTGGTTTAATGTTTCAAATGGACCAATCAGGGCAAGCAACTGCTTGGCCAATCAAATTAGCTCTCCTAGCGAACGCGGTTGCGTTGGTCGAATAAACGTATTAATCGTTTGGCAAAAGGTGTCAGAAGGACCTGTCTTTACCATGACATAGGTTCACAACGTACAGAGGGAATTTCACGGAGGACCGAACGATGGCGTCATCAGAACCCGAAGTCCGGTCGGTGAAGGGGGACTTCAAAGAGGGACTTACCAACAAGAGATAACCCGCATTTAGGGGCGTTTTTCAGCCCACCTTTGGCCTGCTATTAAAAGCAGGAACAACAACATGAGACCGAAAACCTTTCTAAAAGGAGTTGCTGAACTGCTTTTCACCTAATTACTCCGTCATTTACGCTGACTCATCAGCTTGCAGATGAATGGGTTCTGGTTGCTAACTTGCTGGTGCAGTAATTTGACAAAAATTGTGAACGCAGAGGAAAAATCGTTCGGCTGTAAACCCCTTCGGTGACTAGCTGCCATGCCAGCCGAAACAAGCACGAGGGCTTACATACTGCAACGTTGCTCAAGCAGTCGAGATGCAGAGGTTCGGTTTGAAACACGGATCTTCCGGTCAGCAAATGCGTGCTTGAAACCCTGAGCTACCTCGGATTAGGTCCTGTAAAAACAGACCACCGACTGAAGACTAAATACACAATCAAGTCCGTTTTGTCAGCGATTCCGCTTGAAACTCGTTTGCATGTCCTTTATCAGCGGAACCGAAATGCAATAACTGTATTCGCACATGTTCGTACAGATACGCAAAGTTTTTCTCTGACGTTTGTTTAAGTCGGATAATTGAGCGCGTGTTGGCCTCTGAACTGTTATTCTTTTTTAGTCTTGGAAGCTTAACAATGCACAGAACGATAAAATCGGAAGATATGCAATCATTCCTTGAGTTTGAATGCAACGACTGTATTGATACGAATGACCACCATCATTCTCAGTCCGGCCTCGAGTACTCACAGTACCAGAAAGCAGGCCTATCCACTTCAAGTAAAGAACCAGTTGTCGTCGCTCGAGGAGCCAGTCAAAACGTGACCACGTAGTGTGGTTTCCTTAATTGAAGGATGAGTGGCGCTGTGTCCTGTCTAAGTGAGAGCTAGTCACACTGCTGATCAGCCACTCGTGGCCAACCGGTTTAGTGTTCAACCACTGGCCGGAAGGTCGCGCGTTCGAAACTTCCTAGTGGAATTTCGCGAGATGCGCATTGCTGGTGACACCCAACAAGAATGAAACAGCAGTAGAATGCTTCTCAGCTTTTCAGCGTAGACTGACTTCATTGACAGGGCGAAATTTTTATTGAAAATTATCAAATCTCCTCACACCAATATCAAAGAATTGGCTGGCTGAAATCGAGTTGTTCGCTATTGCGGGGCATTTCAAAGCGGATGCGGTTCAGTACACTCCTAATTACTTCACACACGGAAAATTGGAGTTGGACGGGTACTACTGAAACATGAACACGAGTTGCTCGAGGCGGAAACGCTGCAATTTCTGGCACACATGTGCAGGAGGAGTTGGTGGAGTCGAAAAGCGAAACATGACAAACGAATTTTACATACATCAATGGCTGGCTAGTAAGATTCTAGTCCCGTCCCAACAGTCAACTGTTGGCTGGTTAAGCGCTATTGGATTGAACACTGGAAAGGTTGACTGTAATTGGCTTGGCTGAATCGCTCACTTGATGGTGTATACGGCACGGCCAAAAGCAAAGGTGAACAGTTTTTTTTTCCTATACGGTCACACAGTCAGTTTTACACATGAATAACGCATGATATATGGGAGCACAAAGGTGTCGGAATATGAGTTAAAACACTCCAGTTAATTGAAATTGGTCGGGCAGAAGCGACTGGTTGGTCAGGGTAGCAGTAATACCTTTAGTTGACCTTTCTAGTGACATGCGTTGGGATTCATCTTATCTGACTGGAACTGTTGGTGGCATGACTTCGAAAGAGACGTTTCTCTCTTTTACCTCATATTCTCCTATAACCCTTTCAAATTCATCGCTTGTATTTACTTTTTATGTCTGTGAACATGCTCTTCAAAAATAAACGATAAATGTGATATAATATTTATCGATTCGGTCGTTGCGACTGCATTTGAACGGAGGCCCTTGGAAGGACGTGGTCATATTTGACTAACTGAACTATCCGGTCGGATTAACAAGGTGAACCGCATGAAATAAATGAACCGCGATCGCGGTCTTCTGTGCTTGATTTTGCGGCTTTTACTACAGCTCCGTTGGTTCAGGCCATGCACAATGCCTGGTGTTATCATGATATATAGTTCCTACTAGTAAATGCGGGCAAAGCTGTCCATAATAGTCTTAGCAGGACTAAACCCTGGAAATCAATGGAAATATATTTAGCTCTCTGGCGGAAAGCAGAGGAATCCAAGTTTAGCGCACCACGTGACTTCATTGGCGGTGGATGTCGGTCTCCTCATTTTAAGGTTACATGCGAGGAACCATTATGCGAAAATCGAATAATATGCCGGCTGTGGTATGGTTACATCAAAAGGTCCGGTTAATCAGATGGGTGTATTTTCACTTTTGAGACGTCTGACGAATTATCAGCAAAATGCATGTTCACGAATCTCCCCTTCTTGACGGTCGTCGAATGTGCTAAGAATTCGCTGCTGATGCGATTTGCCTATTCGGCGCTGTGACCTCACAGAAGCGGCAACCCATCTCAGATTGCCAAACGGGCTACCACATGGGGGTTGTGGCTTTCCAACCCCGATCATTTGTTGGTTGCCTTATAAATTGATACAAGTACAAATACACACGCACGCATACAACACACACATGAACAGTCAAACTTGCCACACTGACATGACCCCATCAAGCCGTAGCGGTAAGAGATTAAATGCCTACCACATCTTGGTGAACGAGGATGCTTTGCTACAGCACGTCTGTCTGGTCTGTCGAACGCGGTGTCAGGATGCCCCGAAAATCGCGAGGGGCATACCGATTGAGATTCATTGCAGAAGTTTCCTCCCCTCAGTGAATAAAACATACAAAATTACACACGACCATAGACACGGTGATAACCTCAAAGTCGGTTCTGATTTACAACACATGCTAGTAACATTTCCTCAGCATCAAGTGAATTGATATTTGCCTACTGTTACATACGGCAAAACGTCAGTGACCAGAACTCATGTGGGCGAGTTTAAACGTTCAGAAAATTCTCTATCGAGAACCAACTCAAAACAAAACTGTCCAATTATGCCAGGCTCAATACAATAAGTGCTCTTTTGTGACTATTCAGATGCAGTTAGTGATTTTGGGCTCCATAAGTTGATCACTCACGGTTGGGGTACTTGCTTGAAATAAGACACAGCGAATCGCACAGGATGCTTAGTAAAATCTCCCCTTTCGATGACAAAAGGAAGTGGTAACTGAAAGCTGAGCACGGGAGCAAATCGACTGAGTACAGCCTAGGGACAATCAGCTGGATTCCATAGCATCGTTGACCTGAACGAGTTATTCACTCATATCAGTGTCATCAGGAGACGTCGGACTTTCAGGAACGATAACCGGACTAGTGAGCATGGGTGAACGGTCGGAGCTGGTTTGCAGTCACTGAGGTTAGTACGGGTGATTGCAAGAGCAGCAACGCACGCGCGTTTGTGAGGATGTCATCCACAGATCAGTACATGAGCAAGCTTGAGGTCGACATACTGCCCTTCAACTAAACCATGAGAAATTTTATCCGTCTTGTTAAATTCTCTTTAGTTGTTGATGATGTTGGTGTTTGCCCAATATATTGTATCGGATAATCTGGGCACTAGCAAATAAACGCAGTACATGATTCACTAGAATCGCATTTTTGTTCCTAACGAGATGTCTCTGTGTGTCTTTGTGTCGTGGGAACTTTGAAGCTGGACTGGGTCCACTTGATGGACTCCGATCAAGATGAAACACAGTGGATTGCTATTCCAGGAAAACGCGCTGCGTTCCCACTTGCAAAAATTTCAAGCAAATGGTTTGGTGACGATTAGACTCAATGTGGTGACCGTGAAGATTTAGTCACCTCTGGTTGAATTTCTAAACCAATTCGGGGTGTGTCAAACCAAGCAAAAGCCATCTGACTTCATAAGTATGCTGTTGAGTTATGCGACCCTTCAGTTGAAGCATTCACAATGTCTGGGACAGTCAATGTGTATCTAACTTAGGAAGCCAGGAGCAGGTTGCTCACTCGGCTGAAAATGAATTACTGCAAAATTTGGAAAAAAAACATTCAAACCGATTTTTGAGGCATAGATTCGTGGCTGACCATATGGAGTGAATACAATGGTTGCGATTCGATATCCACAAGCTCGAATTCGATTCGTTTTGAGAATGAAGTATTCGTGAGTACCGTCCGTGTGGTAGGGGATACGGTATCTGCTTGGGACATTCTCCGAAGCCCTCATTATTGTGTAAAACCAGATTCGCAATCATTTGCGATTACAATCGACGGTGTGTGCAGCTGAGTTCACGTTTGGACAAGGGAATTTCCTTTGGTCGTCCGACTTCAGTTATCTTAACATTTTCCAGTAATTATGGGCAAATGAACTACCTTTTACTTGTATAGGTTAACTGGACCTTCGGTGCTTAATTCTGAAATAGGTTAAGAGACACGGCGATTAGAGAAGGTACAGTGGTTCGATGAGCCCAGTATCGTTCCAAATTATCTGCAACATTGAGTCTAGAAGACTGTTGAGCAGTGAAATCGTCATGAAGAGAGATTAATCCGCAATTCATTTTCCGATGTACGGAATATTTCGATGAGCCCGATAATATTTCAGCTTAAAATGGTCAATCTCACGCAGAGGTTTCCCGAGAATTTCTCTCTGCTAATTTGAAACAGACACGACATTGCATAAGAGTGGAGAAGCGGCCAGCTGCAAAGGACAAAAAAGATATGGCTGCTGGATAACCCTATTTGACCCATATCACCTTAGTGCGCCAGATCGTGTAATCTGAAAGCTTGCCAGGTGGCTGGTCTGTGTCGAACAAAACGGAGGAGCTCGCGTGACGGAACTTACATAAATTCAACAGAAGTAGAAAGTCCAGAACTCTGGATAGAACCACAGCACCCATTCGTAATTGTACTTCCGCAGAGTTTACCAGTCAAGTTATCCAGTAGAATATTTTGTCCCGCTTCAAACCACATTACTTTCTTTCGTTCAGAGTAGCCAACTGAAATTTCGTGACTCTTCCAAATTATTTGTCCTCAAGGTCGTTCCCGAAATTCACTCCAATAGATCAATCGGTTTATCGAAGTTGAGGGAAATAGTTTCGTGGTTTCGGCAGAGGGAAAGTATTCTGTTAGGAACGCGGGACCTTTACGAAGATAGCATTATCATCCAGCATGGCTGGTGTGCACTGAGGTCGCTCCGCCCCTAATAAAACGTTCAAAATTCCTAAGATCTAACGACATATTACTAATTAGAAATACTAGACACTAAGGAACAGTATGCTGAATCACTTGTTGCAATTGGACTAGTGTACAACTCAGTAGAAACAAAGCTTTGATTTTCAAAGTGTGAACCGATGGGACATCGTTTTACCAAATAACTCGACCCCCTAAATCAAACTCAAGTGGAATAACGTGTGCAAGGCAGAATTCGATAATATCGGCCTGTTACAATACTGTCATAGTTATACATTCTCTACTCCGTGTGAAAGAGGCTCTCCAGTGAGTGTGCCAGATGTAGGTGTATCTTCGTAGGACAACACTCGTTTGCAAACTACTTTGTTGTTGGTTCTTCGTGTTTCATTTGAAACCATATTCAAGACATACTGTACATCACATACGCTTGAGGACTAGCAGAAACGAGGCACTCAGTGTAGTCTCCAGTAAATGTTAATTTAATTTGCAATTGAGTGTTTCTCGCAACATACGTATAATCTGGCATCTCAGTAGGCAATGAAGTTGGTGAAAATTCGGGGGCTAGGTCCACCTGATGAGCCCCAAAAAGAACGAAACAGGTAATAGGCCATCCAGGAGTTTTCATCATCAAGGTAGGTGCATATTGATTCATACGCTAGTATGTTTCCTCGGTAACCCACTGGCGTAAAATGGTGTCAGTATTTAAGACACACCATCGAGATTTCGTTCTGATGAAGGCTAGATATGACAACTACGACTGTCACGCATTGACTAGAAATAATAAAACTGGTGACCGCCTATCGCCCGTGCAAAGTGATGGAAAGCATTCTGAAGCGGCCGTCTTAAATCACCACCCTAGCAACAGTATGATGTCCCCGGCGCAACATGTGTTCCTCCCAAGCCATTCTTGCGTGACGAACATGCTCGTATTCATGATCAGCCTGATACAAGCCATAGATGAATAACTCACATCGGACGCCGTGTTTTTCGACTTCTCGAAAGCATTCGATCGAGTCCCACAGGTTCCGATGCCCCGCAAGCTCAAGTCCTATAGGGTTCAAGGAGAAATTCCACGCTGGACTAAGGCATTCCTATCAGGCAGAACACTCCGAGTGAAAATAGGCTCGACCTACTCTTCTTCGGCGCCCGTCTCCATTGGAGTTCCTCAAGGCTCCGTTCTGGGACCACTGCTGTTTCTGATCTATGTCAATGACCTTCCAGATGTTCTTTCAAGTCCATGGCTACTTTTGGCGGACGACTTGAAATCCTGGGGTTCAAATGCCAGTGCCCTTCAAATGGATGTAGACGCTGCAAAGCAGTGGTCGTTGGACTGGCGCCTCCCAATGAATGACGAAAAGTACGTTTGTATGTCATTCGGAGGAGACTCAGCGAACGCCTTTGTCGTGCATGGTGAAAATGGACCAGAAGACTTTACTAGGACAGATGCTAAAAAGGATTTAGGTAGCTGGTTCTCTTCAAACTTGCCTTTCTCACTGCACCATGAAAAATCGTCTCAAAAGGCATTCGCCGTTCTACGGATGATTCGGCACACCTTCCCCCGTATTGCTCGCGTGAACTTCCAGACGCTCTATGGGGCCTACTTCAGACCGCAAGAAAAACGTAACCCTCACGATCTGCTAGGAAAATGTTTGCCGGCCTTAAATCCATTGATTATGGAAAGCGTCTCACAACGCTTGACCGTTTTCCCCTGGAGCATCGTCGCATCCGACACTATATAATACTTACTTAAGCCCTGTTTGAACAAGGTTTGACCAACAGGATTTTCACCGTTGACCGACCTAACACACGGCAGAGACATGGCAAGAAGACTTTCAAGCTCAGAGCACACTTTTATTATGCAACATTTTTCCTCATTTCGGGTAGTTGGTGTGGAATAACCTTCCTCCGACGGTTGTTCACGCTGCATCTAGTACCCAGTTCAAAGCATTTCCAGACGCTTTTTTGTGTGAGTCCTCGAGCTGGCAAGCTTACTACCCCGAGCTAAGAACCTAAAGAGCAGTGCTACACCCTTTTTCGCTTGTCTTTCAGGTGAACCGGGGCCACTGAACGACAAGAAACCCGACTCGGGGAGCTAAGGCGAAAGCCTCGATTCTATGTATCAATCCGTGAAGCGATATCCTGTCAACACGATCTGATTTGTCGGAAAACTTGACTACTGCGGGTAGTAAACTGTTATTCCGAACTTTGCATCAGCCCCCAAGACTACAAGAGTTGATCACTAGATTCTCCAAGAGGGGAGTGAGACGTTCGGATAAACACTTGTCTGCTCTCAGTTCTTCAAGATCCCCGACATCACCAGCCCGATAAAACTCAATCAATATAGAATGGGTAGTGGGTGGCCTTTCAGCACTAACCACATGCTGACGGAATACACTCACCGGCAAATTGCTTTGGTGTTATCGGAAAATTCTACTGGAACCTCCGTTCACGATATTCTTCAACTGAATGTGCTGGACAAAGACCACCTCATGTTTCAGTTGGTATGATATTCGAGATATCACGGTATGTTTCGTTGACATAGCATACTGCTCAGGATGGCGAAGTTTTCAGCAACTTAACGAGCAGTAGGGGCGGGATGGCTGTGGTTAGAGCGCGCATTTACTGACCGGAAGGTCCATGGTTCAAACCTGATCTTTGTCAGGGCTTAGGTGACCTGGCAGTATCCAAACCCTCGTGCTTCCTTCGGATGGCATGGCAACTAGGCACCGAAAGGGTATTGCAGCTGTACTATTATTATTATTATAGCGAGTAGTACGTTGTGTAGGGAAGGTAACCACATACTACCGTTACAAGAAAAATTGGTTTTGTTGCAATGTGGTTGGTGCATATCACTAAAACTTCTTAGGTCCAGCTGTACGCATCACACAGATCTGGAGTGAGTGTGATGGGAAGAAAACCTGGCCGTAATAGACACGCGCACAGTTGTGGTAAGCACGCACAATTTCAAAAAAGTGCCCGAATGTCGCACCCCTGGAATCATCACAAACAATACGCCCAAAGGCATATTAGAAGATATCGGTTTTAATTGAGTACTATCTGAGCCTTTCTCTCCACTGGTCCTCAAACGTAGTGGAGTTTGTTTATATGGCTTCTTGGGCTTCGGAGCTGCTGAATAATTAGCTTAAACTGATATTGTCTATCTTAAAAGCTGGTTTTCCTCGTCGTTATCGTGTTATGCACACATAAGTGTTTATTCAAAGGAAACTGGTACTTGGGGAAGTTGTGCGTCCCTGCGTATAGAGGAACCAGACATGAAGGAGGTACTTATCGGTTTCGGTGCTACGTCACCAAGCTGCTACTATCTGCGTAGCCTAAATAGTACTCGTGAAAAGCAGCCCAAAAAACTAAGGTGAGTTCAATCCACATATTCGACGAATCAATCATTGTCTTCCTACGGCCAGTTCCCAAATACCAACAACTGTATAGGGGATCAAGTTCTCCGACCTATAGACAGCATTGAAGCCCATTGATAACGCTGCTTGTAGTGATATCCACTTTCTCCAAAGGAGTTTTCAATAACGTCGACTCCAACTACAGTAGTGCTCTCCAATACGGCACTCTCCAACAGGTAAAGAAACTCCGGTAAGAATCGATTTGTCCCTTAGTTCGCATACGAAAAAGGTGTTTTTGAATTCATCTTGTTTCCAGCGCAAAATGTAAGAACGCTGTGGGAAAACAGTACGAAAAGTCCGATGCAAATCTCCATTGATACTTTGCACAACCTCTGCAGCTTAACGTGTATGGTACTTACTGCGATCGGCGAGTCTAAAAAACGGCACCATCTGGCACGATCTCTTCGCGTGTCCTCACGTACACGATATGTATGAGAACACAGTCCTTAACAGGTATGGGACACAATGACATCGCAATAAACATTACCCCTGTACCGAATGGAGAACCGGCAACCATTATTCCTAGGAGACAGAACTATTAAAGTACACCTTTGTTCTAATGGTCGCACCAGATAGGTGATGAAACGCACACGGACTTTTTGAATCATCGAGATACAATAACTAGAATACAGAACACTAAGACCCACACATCATGCGATAGAGGGAGCAAACAAGGAAGGCAAGTTCGTTCTTATAGTGAGAAAATACTGCAAATGTACAAGATAACAGAGCATCCTTAGGAATCAGGTACGAAGTGTTAAGGGCAACGATGAGATTAGACTCGGAAAAATTGGCCATCTGTGTTTGAACGGAGTGCCTCCTCAGCTGCAAGTCTTGAAGAAACGTGTGCTGCTAAGCGCGTTATCAGAGGACGAATGGAAGGCTCAGTAGCCAAGATCGCACCTGAAAGACACAAAGCACGGGCAAACGGATTATTGAAGCGGTGCGTCCGGACAAAGTAGACTTCAGACAGAAATGTTACTACTAAAATATTGGATAGTAGTTTAACGATAAAATAGTTTCTGGGACGACTGATTCACGAGCTACTCTGGCGTCTCACTGGGGTTGTGTACTAGGATTTTTCATTGGAGAGATACACAGTTGCATTCTTCGCCTCCGTGACCCTAGTTTTATTCTCTGCATTTGACTGGGTCAACAGGACTTTAACCTTGTCAATGCAGCCAGCGGACCGCCATGAGACCGAAATGACTCCCGAAACAATTATCCGACTTGACTGATTTTATTCGAAGAAGGGAGACGAAAACTCCCATAATCACCAGGGCGCAACAACAAACTTTCGCCACTGTACATCTAATACAAACAGGGATCATTGACAAAGAAATTGTTTGCGCAAAAAAAAGAAAGTCGTGACGAAATCGTCGTTCTCTCGTGTTTGGTTCAATAACGAGGCTCATGGTACAGAGATGCTAATGAGTCTGTAGATACCATTACCAGTGAGGGAGCTGCAGAATTTCGAATAAGGAACACAATTCTGGCACAGACATCTATCCGTCATAGGCAACAAACCGTGCGCGGGGACGCACAAGTTCCTCTCCTCAATCTCACCAAAACGATGCACTAGTAGTAAATATTGTCACTCAATTGCCATACAACCAGGAAGAAGGAATACTCTAGTCAGTCAGTACAAAGAAAGGAAGACTAGTGAACAGAAGTTGCCGACGCCTTCGAATAACACCGAAGCAAAGTGACAGTTGGATCTTTCCGAAATGAAAAACTGAAGTAGGCTTGCTACTCCTCTTTGAAATGTCTTATAGGTCTACTTGGTTTTTACAATAATTCCTTCACAACAATCACCTCTTCCAGGATTTGTTCCAAGGAATGGTTGCAAGGGGAACTGGAACTTCGTGCAACCTGTGAAACTAACAGCCATGAAACATTCCACAGAGGACAGACCTGCCTCAAATGCCCATTTTTCAAAAAAGATTCAACTGTTAATTTGATTGCCAGAAGGCGAGGAAACATGACCGATCCCACCAATTAAGCGGCTATGCCACGTGTCACTTCCACTCCTACCAAAAGGCTCTACATGGAAGACACTGCCAAAGTCTACCACCAGCTTTTGCGTGTACTCCAGCATTGTGTGTTTGTCGTGTGGTGTGTTTGTCAGACGAAATAAAGAAAAACAAGCCCACTGTGTTGGGGTGTGGAACAAAGAATATGGGCTCGCATCATCGTGTTAAATCTGGCCGGGACTGGTCATCCTACAGAGGAAAATGCTTCCCGTGTCACCTATTGGGCACATTCAAATCGGTCAAGACTAGTTGGATTTAAATTATTGTCGATTGCTGAGGCCGTTGTAATCCGGCTACGAAGGCCACAGCTCTGCTTTTCGAAGAAGTCAATACGACCTTCGAACTTGTTCGTCGGTCCAACTGTGCCCCCACAACTGACAATGTCGTGATCTTTTTTCTGAGTGAAACTATCGACCCAATCACTATCTTTATTCGTAAAACTCTGTACGTAGCACAGATACTACGTAATTGTTACAAATCTTCGTACAAATTCGTAATGTCCTATCCTGATGGCAATCACAGAAACCAGGCTTTGATCGCCACGCTGTTTGTTCTGATAAGGTTAACTTGGTTAAGTTATGGTTGCAAGGTGTACATCATAAAGAAATCCGACGTTGAAGGGAAAATCAGTTGAAATTCACTTGAATATGTCAATTTTGTAATATTCTTCAACTGAATATGCTATACAAAGGCCGTATCATGCTTCTTCAAGCTATCAAAGTATTTCAAAACTACTCATAAGATCGATGAAAACTGTGGACAGCCCACTTTCAGTTTCAGCCTTCTTGCTCCTTTAGTGATTCGAATTTTTTTTTACCAGGTGAACGCTTGTTCAGCAATCCGTTGCAAATGAGCAACGAATTCCGGAACACTGACACTAGAAGTACCATGTCTGGTTGGAAGCGGCGGTCTAATTTGGTATTCGGAATGACCTTTCGTCTTTTACATACAAATAATCCTTTTGAGGGGACCATGCGGTGAGCAGTTCCAGACGTCTGGTCTGTTCAGATTCCCAAGAAGGTTATGTTGATAGTTGGTTTGGAATTCGCAGGATCTAAGAGATGTGTTGCGAATATGACAGCTTCTTGGATGGACACCGAACCCTCGTCCCGAGCCCTGATGCACCAGGTATGCTAAGAGTTAGACCACAGTGACTAGCCCTTGTCTTTATATGGCGACCCTCTCTGTCTCCGAAATAACAAGACCTTTTTATGAATAACACATTATCATCTCTGCTGCAACAGTCGTATCTATTCAGATGTTAGTTGAGCTTATATCCAGACTCTTGCGGTGGTGAATCATCACTCTCCGAATGTAGAAAGGGGTTTGATAGAACGTAACACGAACGAATAGATACGTCTGGTCAGGGACACAAACCGTTGACTTCCCACTTACCAGACGGGTGCTTTATCGACTAAGCTACCGAGGACACTTACTCTCCGCCTCGCTTATGCAGGTGGACATCACAGTTGATTCGATGCGCCTCAGCCGAACGGATTAACAGTTGATTTCTGTCAGTGTCCTTATTCAACCAGTTTCCACAAAACAGCGTCCGGATTTCAAACTTATAAGACCCACTTACAGATGCTACCATAAGGAAAGCCCTGTCCGATTTTCGTGATAATATTTTCGAAACTATGGGTGGTGAATTGCGATGCTCTATCATGCAGTTTCAGTAGATAACAGGATAAAACCAGCAGAGCTGAATCATGCATATCTACCTAGTTTTAAGGAGCAAAACAGATATTCAGATCTGATGGGAAAGGTGCGACTGGATCACAAAAATCTCAGCCATTCCAAAAAATTATAGCTTGGACATAGCCTTGGACATTCGAAACGGGGTTGTTCTACACTTGCTGTGTGCCACATGAACGTCTACCTTGCGTAGCTCCTTTTACCCAGACACGTATTGGGCGGAGGTGGTGAATGAACAGGAGTCTGTGCTATAACAACGAAGTATGAAAGTCCCAGTCAGCGTGCCCAACCGGATTGACAACTGAGCCCCGAGGCGCCACACATGAATGGCTAGTGACGCTGACAGACATGGTTGATTCACTAAGTCAGTGGCGTTTCTGTATCAAAGCCGTCATCTTCAATACATAGCTGTCCCTTTTCCCATCATATCTGACAGATAGAACGACCCAATACCAACCAATCGACTGGGCCGTGATCTCTAATGTCTGGGTACTCATTTCCAACATTCCCATCTTCAGCGAAAGAAATTGGCACGGCTGGGAACCATGGTTTGTGGCTGAAAAATAGAACTGAAGTTTTTACTGAAGTTGTGGGCAAAAAAGATACCTCGCCATCAAAACTCATTTTACTGATCCCAAAAAGTTCCTTGTATTGGGGTCCTACTGGGTGCAAGATGTGATCCGTAATTTTGTTGCAACACACTTGTAAGCTCCTTTCGGGATTACCTGATGCTGCCGAAGCACTTTGCTTGCGCTGGCTACGGATATTTACAGTTGTGCTTACGAAAGCTGTCCTCAAAAAAAACGGAGGTTTACATGCATGAAGCGTAGTGAGAGAGCAGTTTATATAGGATTCAGTTCAGTAATCCTATATTCAACCGTATTCAATGTGTACAGTAGTTTCAGCTGTTACAACTTAATTCATCGATTATGGGAAAACGAAGAATGACAGTTACGCATGGGGTGAAGTTGCGACTTCTTTTACGTCGAAAAGTCATCGTTTTTTGACCAGTTGATAATTGGAATAGCTACACATTATGAACTTTGAGGCAGTCGTTCACGTATGTTTGTCAACATAATGGGTAACTGATGTTCCGGGTTCCCTTCTCCCATCTAAGGACATGACAATCGCATACAGGATAGGGACCAGGTAACTTGGATCGTCTTCCGGAAACAATAAATCACTTGCAAGGTACTGTATTATAATTGGTTGTTATCAAGCTAAGACAAAACAATCGATGGCGTTAGGAGCTCAATTGTTTCCGTCGTGTAGTTGTGCATGTAAATGAAGCAATCAGTTTAGTTCTGTCATTCCCAACGACAGAAACGCAACTAAGCCATTTCCGTATGGCAGAGTGTAATAAGCCGAACGACTATGACATTGTCTGACGTTTCGCAACCGTAGTACTCACTAAGCCAGGAGGTCGTTTCGGTGCATGTTCTGATAGAAGTCAGATTAGGCGACTGGCATGAATCGTTTCACAGTTACAAGAATAGACCTCGAGACCAAAATAGAGGTGCTCTGGCTGGTCATACGGTTGATCGGGGCTACTGTCTTTTTTGTTCGGACCAGTGAGTGATAACCGATTTAGCACAAGCGGCCTTTATTTCTGGATAATCCTTTATTATAACTGGGTCGCATAGTGATACAAGCTGTTTAATCCTGGCAACCCTGTATCACGGACGCTCAGTACATGATCTTTCAGAGATGTCCTAAAGTTTGTCGGAACAGTGCGTGAACAAAGTTGCAAGCTACAATTCACTTTGAACTCATCCATCAGAGTGATGAACATGAGGAAAAGCCACCGGAATCCGACCTACAATCAGAGCAACACTCCACCTTCTGCACGTAGGCACTTATTTGTGGCACTTTTACCTTATGAGAAAACAAGATATCAAATGAAAACCGCTCGATTTGAATGATCAAACCCATTTAGACTGTAAGGGCGGTCACATGATGCTCAGAAAACCAAGACATACATTAAAATTAGTTTAGGTTGGCACAATCCTGTACGGTGATAACATAAGATGCTACCGACCCGATCATGTAGTAGCAAAACGGTATCATGGACCACCGCACCAGACTTACCCAAATCACAGTTATTTGACCCAACAATGGTTAGAAAAAGGGGCAGTGGTGGTCGGGCAGTCGCGTAGTTGAATTGACATATCTGTGATGCAGGAAAAAACCGGTCAATTATGGTGGTCAACAAACATGTTCTTCGAATGCGAGATGAATCAATTTTATCCACTTTATATTTTGGAAAATCCGTTACTATGTAATTCGAACACAGGAAATCATATTGCTGTCAACGGGGAGTACCGTTTTTTCATTGATCTGCGAAGCGAATAGATGCCACATACCACTGATGAGGGAAACCACCTATACGGATGACAAAAACTCATTAGTATACCATACAGGGCGAGATGGCCCAAGTGGTTAGAGCGCGAATTTACTGACCGGAAGGTCCGTGTTTCGAACTTGATCTCTCCTGTCTAGGCCTGGGCAACCTGGCAGTATCCCAGCCCTCGTGCTTCCTTCGGGTGGCATGGCAGCTAGGCACCGAAAGGGTGTCACAACTGAACGATTATCTATATTATCTACCATACAGGGCAGATGCAATCCCACGATGCCATCATCAAAAATAGGGTGACGAATCATGAAATAAGCAACCCGTGTATGTAGTATGGACGAAAAGACAGATCGTGGAGTAGACCACTGACCTTCCGCTTGACGAACAGGTGCTCTTCAAAGTGAACCACCCAGGACTACTCAGTGCCTCTCTTTGTCGCACCTGCAATTCACACGTGATTCGACACGCAGTAGCCGAAGTCCATCAGTAGCATTAGTGGACCAAATGTCAACATGATATCCAAAGGACATTGGAGCAAAATGATATAGTGTGGGAGAGAAGTAACAAAGAAGTCAGAAACGGACACGGTACGAATAAAAAGACACTTAACTGACGAACACCGAAATCGGTATTCAATTGATGGTGAGATTTCCTTGGTTTTAAAAGCAATACATCGAGTACTTCGGTGTGTTGAACATCGGTCCAGAGAAAACGTTGGGCGCTCAGTTGAATAACACCGTGAACGAGAGATTTATGTGAGCCATACGCGCAATTTGCTTCAGTTTACAAAGAACACACACCGTGCACCATTTGTTGTCACAAAATCAAAAGTAAAGTGGCTGGAATAAGTAGCTAAGAATAATAATTCACGAAAACCCAATACGAAATTTTATGCTGCACTGAAAGCCTGTGTTAGTACAGTGTAGCATTTGACGGTAGTCCGCGAGCTTTCTTGACATAATACTACTGACAAGGCTGTTGAAAACTCTTTGACAACCCACGACTAGTTTCGCCTTTCTTGGGGCTCATCAGTTAAGCGCGATCTCCGAGTTCCAATCAGTCTTATTTTCTACTTGAACGTCAATAAAGCAGAAGGCTCATTTACAAATTAAGTTAGCGCTAACGAGAAACTAGACCAAATCTCAGCGGGATCTCTTGCTGGTCATCTCCTTCTAGAACCTGGAGAGGGAAACCGGTAGTGAACTGGTAAAGAGTTTTCACCAAACCTATAAGCAGTGTTATATCAGGGAAAATCACTCACCATTCATCGTCCATCTGTGGCACACCCTCGGTGCATAGCTGCTGTGCAACTCAAAGGTAGCCCGAGGGTTAAAATACTTCCAGGCTGACCAAGCATAGACAGGAGCCACAAAAAATCCAAGGTTAGGTTAGAACCACGGATTCCCCATAGAGTAGCTCCACACCTTAACCAACGAGGTATCTCACGCTGAAGAAAAATACTTAGATATCTTGAATGACGTGCCAACTGAAACATGCGACCACTTTCATGAAATACATTCAGTCTAAGAAAATCGTAAGCGAAAGATTCCTTTTGGATTCAGGAGTCACTCACCAACATCAACTTAGTTTAAAAATGACTGCATTTCGCCAGCATAAGGTTGACGAAGACTCAGGGAATGCACGGGTCGTGGCTGCCGAAGAGTTTCCAGCAGCCCTGAAAGTAGTATTCCATCCGGAAATTCCACTACGACATCTCAAATATCGTACCAACTGAACATGAGGCGGTCTTTATGCCTTTGAAGAATGTTGTAAGCGACAGATTCAGCTGAGACTCCCGTTAACAACAGTTCGATTTGCAAATGAGTGTACTAGTCCAGTGTGCTACCTTATTTTTATTCCACCCAGCTTCAGTATCGATGGCTGATTTATCGATTCGGACTTCGGATACTGAAACAGATGTGCCATCATTACCGATGAGAAATAGTAGTAGTGACAGCAGTTGTACTAACCGTCATAGTAACGGAAACAGTTATAATAATAAAATAGTAATAGCAGAAAGAGTAATGATGTTATCCCATTAAGAAAGAGTATCCTAGTGAGGAACAAGATGAAAAAAGGGTAAAAAAGTAATGCAAAATGGTTTCATCTTTGGGGCGAGCGATCAAGAAAGGCGTGGAAACAACTTGAGACAGCATTGAGCATCTGCGGGTGTCTCACAATATCCTTTCCCAGCCTCCCCCAACATGTCACCACATGTATGGTTCATTTAGGATGGAAGGCTAATCAGCAGCTGTAACCGCACACATCCGTCACCTCGCAGGATTGTTTGCACTCAACACACTACCGAGGAACTCATGATAGGAAGATCCGATGCACCGTTCCTTTAGCATCCCGAACTTTAAATCACAAAACGTTTTATTTTAGACGGAATTGTTTTCATACTTTCCTTTTGATCACACTTGGGGCAGAAGCTACAATGCCGGCTACACGGACGTAGCCACATACGGTCACCATCTACACCAGGCTCTTTTTCTACCACCATGTCACACGAACGGGATAGTCATCCTTTAGGAATGCATCGGCAACCAATGTCATCAGCATTAGATTTGCAGAAGTTATCAACTACAAGGTGATTGAAGCCCTCAATCCTGTCATTGATTAGTAAACAAACCAGCTATGTAAAATCACACAACTGATACTGATTCAAGGTGACCATTTGAAAGTATCAGAATTCGGCTGACGTGTAAATGTGATTTTATGTTCGCCTGTTGTCCACCCCGGCCGGTCGTAACGCCTAAATGCAGCAAATCTTACTACCAAGACCCTCTAATAGCATTCGCACAATCTATGCACCCTACCACACACCGCGCTGAGTGACTACCGAACAAATAGTGCCTTATCGAAATGCTTATGAACACCAATGTACTAACGGACCGCTGTTTTTATCAAGGTACGAGAAACTCGCCGCCCTAACTAGCTATGAATAGATGCACCGGTTGAAATCTAGAGATGTAGTAAATAATCGAGAAAAATTGCGAAATTTCGGGCGAACATCATAACTTTGGAAGTACTTTTTTGTCTTCAGCGTGAACGAGGATCCTACAGGACCACCTCATTGTTCCGGTGTGAGACAATTTCCCAGCCTGGTCTTGTACTATCAGTCAGAGTGCACCCATATTTCACCTTTCACTCCAATTGTCCAGCAATCCGGAGATGATGGATTGTGCTACGAGTGATGTACACATTCTACGCAGTTGCACAGCTAAGCATGGAATGCTGAACTACTGCTCGGTAAACAGTAGCTTTAGCACAGTTCGGCTGACACGTTTTCCTCGGCATAACGTTATTGTAAATGTGAATCAGGGTGTACCCGTATTGTGAACATGTGCTCTAAAAGGCTTAGATAACATCGGGCACATGTCGTATCGTGCGAATTCGATTACCAGATGGTCCAGTACATCGCTTTTCCCATTCTATTGCGACTATTTGCAGATTCGACTCTAATAACAAGAAATCTTTTGGGACAAGATATGGGTGACGTTCCTGATGTTACCTGACAATTGTTCAAGAGCAAATGCTGTCTTCAGGGCAGCACGGGAAGAATGACAAATCGCTGAGTACAAATGTTACCATGATTTGTGAAGGAGGATTATCTGCTATGCTCAACTCGCGGTAGCTCTGTTAGCGTGTCCATCTATGAGCCCGGTCGAGAAGTTGGATTCCCAAGCTAAATTCATCATCATCATCATCATATTTGTGAAGGAGGATTATCTGCTATGCTCAACTCGCGGTAGCTCTGTTAGCGTGTCCATCTATGAGCCCGGTCGAGAAGTTGGATTCCCAAGCTAAATTCATCATCATCATCATCATCATCATCGACAGCATGACATCAGTGTTCAACACCGATGCTTCACTGCCGTACAACCATGATTTATTTGAAAGCCTTATTGTGAAGGAAAGAATAAAGGTGGACGGGACTTAGTGCTAGCTTACTACAATCATTCCGAGGTGCCTAAGCCTCCAGACACTCATTCAGGCAATCTGGATAGAAACTGACAACAAGATCGCCACTGACATCGGTTGGTAGCCATATCTTGCAGCGTCTCCAACCAGGCGCAGTGAGGATCACGCGGTCCACAACCTGGAAGGCAAGTAGCACCGACAGCACTCAAACGTTTCGTAATCTCCTTCATACCCCTCTGCCAGGTCAAGGGTTGGCCACCTCTCTGCTTCCGCCACTCTGAATTGGGCATGGAAAACAGCACTCTCTTCGGCAAACGATGATTAGGCATACGCAACACGTGTTCCAACCAAAGCAGCTTCTGGTGCTGGACACATGCTTCAATGGAAGTCCCCGTTGCACAACCAAAAACTCGCTTTCCAACTGCCTCGTTACGGATTCGCCGACACCAACCCACACGAGCTATGGTTCTGAGACAACTATTGTCAAACATCTGAAGACGTCTCAGTTCCGCTGCCCGAACAGGCCAGGTCTCACAGCCATACAACAAAACAGCCCGCAC
>SJOL01008920.1:247097-261912 GCA_004794785.1 Opisthorchis felineus | reverse complement strand
AATACTGCCAGGTTGCCCAGGCCTAGACAGGGGAAGTCGAGAGGCAGAGGTCGGGTTCGAACCACGGACCTTCCGGTCAGTAAATTCGCGCTCTAACCACTGAGCCATCTCGACTCTGTATCACCAAAGGTGCACAGCTGGAACCTGGAAGAGAGCGAGGGGGCAGTCAGTTCGATCACAGTACTTGCGTCCTGCATCCTTGTTTTTGACAGACAACATACATCAATGCAGATGGAATCCAGCATACGAGCAAGAGCCACCTGTTGTCCTGCTTGCTTCAGTGTGCGAACACTAAAGGTGGCTAAGGAGACAGGCTTTCGGGGTTTAAAAATAGACTTCGAAGTGTTTATGGTTGTTACTGAAGCTGCAGCTGAGTGTGATGCAGGGCGAGTAAAACGGTCAGTCCTAGTGTTGGGACCTGCGGAGAGAGTATTCAAATTTGGGTGAGGTAGGGTGGAAGAGGGAAAACGTGAGTGGAAGAAGGGAGGCGTCAGTAGTAGCATGTTTTTGCTTACCTGCCCTGCTGCATGCTTCAAGACGACCCGGCTGATGGCACCACGCGACAGCCGATGCGGCATGAGATTATTGTTAGTTATAAGTGTCAAGGTTGTATGTGGGCTGGGATGTTGCCAGGGCTCCCACACCTAGGCAGGAGGACGATTAGCGTTCTCAACCAAAGCTCAAAAGCCTGACCGCAAGACAGCGGCGTTTGGCGGGAAATGCAAGTGCATCACCATTTTTACAGAACAAGTCGCCACACATGTTCTAACCCTCAACCTGGAGGATCCGGAGACGGTGTTCGTCAGACCTCTAACCACTACCAACATGGCACGAGACTCTGTGAGTGTTGCGCGGACAGCCCCCAGTACAGATGAATGGGTAACTAACCGCCAGACCACGGTAAGGTCCAGTCTCTTCGTGACGGGTGGCACCATACGAAAGCATTGTCAACCAAAAGAGTCACGAAAATAGGCAATCAAAATACGCAAACCGTGGTTTAGAGCTAGCAGTGACAATCCGTTGTCATATTATTCATAGATTCACGGGGTAATGCACAAGATTAAGGCTTTTGTCCTAGCGTCCCGGTTCGAGTTGGTCTTTTCGTTCAGCTGTTTCCATCCATCTGAAGGGCACACGTGAAGAAAGGAAGAACCACTACTCTCTAAGTTCTCACCAATAGACAGTAAGCTTGCCAGCGCGAGGACCCACATAAAAGGGAGTCCAAAGGTTGTTCGAACTGGGCCATAGATGCAACATGAGAAATCGTCGGAGGGCTATTCAGCGCACCAACTCCCCCAAGTGACAGAAACTTGTCTGATAACAGTACGCGCTCTTATCTTGAAAATCCTCTCACCATATCTCTGCCGCGTATTAGTGGGATCAACGATGAAAAACTTATCGGCCAAACCTTGCTGAAACAGGGCGTAAGTAGCAGATCCCCTCAGAGGCGACGATAATCTAGGGAAAGCAGTTCAAGCACCTCGAGACGCGCATCAAAATCAACGGATTTGAGGCAAGCGACAATATTACTAGCAGTTCGTTGAACACGCCCAATGAGAGGTACGTCCTTTTTGCGTCCTGAGTAGACAACTTGGTTGGCATGTTCGAGAAGCGGTTTGACGTAGCCCGCATAGAATATCTGGGAGTCCATGCGATTAATGTAAGGGAAGAACGACAAAAAATTTTTTGGTCGCCTTTTGTGGTAGAGTAAGGAGAGCCGGCTACCTGAATTCGTTTTGGTATGTGACTTTGTAAAGTCTTCTGCTCCATTCTCCCCATGCACGACAAAGGCATCGCTGAGTCTCCTCCGAACGACATATGGACACACTTCTCAGTACTTAAATGAAGGTGCCAGTCCAGCGACCAGTGCTTTGCGGCATCGACATTCATTTGGAGTGCACTGACGTTGGAATTTCAAAATTTCAGGTCGTCCACAAATAGTAGGCATGGACTTGGAGACGCATCCGGAAGGTCGTTGAAGATCAGAAACAGCAGCAGTCTTAGGATGGAGCCTTGAGGAACTCTAATAGAGACCAGTGCGGAAGAAAAGTAAGTTGGTCCAACTTTCAGTCGGAACGCTCTACTTGAAAGGAGTCCTAATTCAGCGCAGAATTTCTCCTGGATGCTCATAAGACTCGAGTTTTTGGAATAGTGGAACGTATGGAACTCGATCGAATGCTTTTGGGAAGTCGAAAAACACGGCGTTCGATGTGAGTTATTCATCTCTGGCTTGTATTAGGCTGTCCATGAATACGAGCTTGTTTGTCACGCACGAACGGTTTGGGAGGAACCCGTGTTGCGTGGGGGATATCTAACTGTTGCTAAGGCGGTGATTTCAAATGACTTGCTTCGGAGTGCGTTACATCACCTTGCACTATATGCTAGTGAAGCTGATAGGCCTGTAGATACCGAACGATAAGTGTTCACCAGATGTTTCGATTGGCCTGACAATCGCTTCCTTCCAACCAGGACTTCGAGATAGCTCACTGAAGAAGGTGCGAACTTACTGACCGGAAGGTACGTCGTTCGAACCCAACCTCTGCACCTCGGTTGTCCCTGTCTAGGTTTGGGCGATCTGACAGCCTCTCAGCACGCGCGCTTGCATCGGGTGACATGGCAGTTGGGCACTAAAAGGTGTCACTCACCGAGCGACTGATGAAATTTCGCGGAGCTGAGCTAGGTTTCCTTCAGAATTCTTGGACTTCATCCGGACCCGTCATTTGCTCTTCCGGGTGAAGCTTAGTACCGTGGCCTGTTTTCTGATTTAATGCTATTCCGCATCTTACGAAATGCCGGCTCGTCCTCTGTGTGTCCTGTAGTTATCTTTTTGAACGGTTGGGAGCTCACTTCCAGAGAACGCCGAATCCACTTGGGTAGCTAATGGTTTGCCCGACTGTGAGCTGGTTACTTTGCAAAGAACACTGCATCAGCCTCGTGAATTTTCTGGAAAATGGTTCTTTATGTCTACTACACCGAAACTGGTCCAACTTTAAGCTGATCAGGAAGAATACGCATCCCGGAGAAGACCGCACGGCAGAGGTCCCGAATCCATGTTTTGGGTTCAGGGTTCCTGGCCAAGTACCAAACGAATTCGCCTGACTCCTTTTGACTTCGAAGCCAAAAGTCAGCGCACAGTGGTCACTATATCGATAGGGTGACCACTATGCTCTCTGGGATCCCATAGAGCCTTAATTATCACTTGAACAACAAATTGTCTTTCATTGGTGATAACCAGATCAAATAGGGACGGTAGTTATCCTGTGCGGTATTTGGTGCGTGCGTCGGCATGTTGAGTTCAACCACTCTGTTGCACGACTTTACTCAGCGCGTATTCCGTAAGCCGTTCCACGTGCCTACAAGTCGCGAAGGGAGAAAGTGTCGCTTGTTTGAAGGTACGCGTGCTTACCTCTAACAGCTTTCTCTCGTTTCCCCGCCTGTTGTAGTTAAGAGGAAGGGCGAAGGGTGAGGCGGCCAAACCACGTTCGTTACGTGAGCCGGTCGTAACTAGGTCCTCACACAGGTTCGATTCCGATTGGCTCTTATTCTGACCAATTGGGACCTGCTTGCCTCCGGTTTGCGATACATCCGTGGATTCGACAAAATTCGCCGGGTCCTTAGACGTACACCCTAAATTTCTCTGAAACCATAGTTTGAACGAAGGAAACTTTAACGCAAAGTTTCAGTATTTTGGTGGTATCTGTTCGGATCCTTAAAATCTCACCATGTGGCTGCAGGTTTATGTAAGTTGTTTACACGTACTCAAGGTACACTAGGGGCCCAGGATTCATACTTTTAATGGCTGCGTGATTTGTCTGTGAAGGTGGTGGATAATTTTCTGGAGAAGTTAGCTTCTCAACGTTTTTTGGGGGCACGCTCGAAATTGGTTTCGTTTTTTTGCTCGTGGAAATCTGTGGGAGAATTCTTTCGTTGTTCAATCTGTTTCTGCGGTGCACTCACTCGCAATCATGAGCCAGATTATTACAGGCTGCTATCAGCTATAGCTGTCCGTGAACCACAATCGGTGTGGACCAAATAGATACCCATCGAATGTAAGAGGTGGAATGCAAGGTCACGCTTGCCAGGCCTGGTGGCATTTTAAATGTACGGGTTTTCAGGATGGCCAGATAAGCCAAGTATCCAACTCTCCTGATTCGTTTGTCTGCCACAGTTGTCTCTACCTTAAGGGGTGCTTTGCATTTCACAAATAGCAAAGCACCCGCTAATAACGAAACCAAGTCGGAAAGCCCAGTGCTAATGATCCATTCTAATCGGAGTACCCAAGGAAATGCTGGTACTTTTTTTCGCAAGATCTGGAAGAAGCAAACACAAAGAACGGAGCGGCCTGGACGAAAGTCAATAATTGACCTTCCTCCCTGAACTAATACCTAGTGCTCTCCATCCCGGATCCTTTAGCTGCGAAGGCTATCCGGCTCTCTGATGCGGTAATCAGGACCGCCACAGCGTCTCTAGTGGACACACGCGTGAAAGAGTCCTGGATGATCATCTGGGTGTCATTCTCTAGAACGAGCACGCCAACAAAACTGGCACAAGGGCCCCTTGGTTGTTTCGTTAAAAAGCCTGAATACGAATCGCTTTGTGCAGAATGGTTACGAGGAATGAAAAGCCGTACAGAGGATCTTAGAGCGGGCTGTCAGTTTTCAAAAGACCTTCCCAAAGGTCAAGCGTGTATCCGAGGATCACCCTTTGGAGGCTCGAAAACTTGGTAGCGATAGTTCTAAAGGGGATGCGCTAAACAAGCTTCCGCTTAGCCACAGATCAGCCGGCCGCAAACTTATGGCTAACCCGGTGATCGTTTATTCTCATGTGCTTCTAAAAGCACGCCGATGCAACCGGCTACGAATCCGGATTGCAGTTTCCACTCAACCGACGACAATGATGCTCGGGGTCGGGCAATTGTTGCGAGGACGCAGCGTTCAACGAACGTGGAACTACCATCGCTCACCTCCTTAACGGACGATAAAGGTTCAGTGGTGAACGCCACACCCAATTCACAAGTTCCAAGCTGGAATCGGTCAGCTGTGTGGAGAAAAACAGTGAAGTCTACTGACAGATCAGCCACAACCGTTGACCTCGTTGACGAAGACCGCTGCGACAGTCCCACAACCACTGAAACTGCGAGGCTGCCAGCCTCCAGCTCCACTCCTTCGAAAACGACACAAATGGTTGTAGATTTAGAAGTTACTCACGACCCCGATAGCCAAATGCGCAAACGTGACAAAAGCGTACCGGAAAATCCCGCGTACTCCAAAGGAAAGGGCCATGACGAACAAAATTCCTCGAAGAATAATCTCCTGCAAACGGGGGGCACTGCTCGGAAACACCAAAGCTGGAAGCAGAGAAGAACGCCGCGAAGCCCTTCCGAAGACTTGGACTCAAACCCGGCGTACAGCTAGTAAATTTGCTAATATTTCTGGTAGCAAACCTCCCGGCTCCCCATCTCCGGACACAGCAGAGATGGTGTTATTGCTGCCGCAGTCTTTCCAACGAACTTTGCGATATTAAGATGCCAGATTGCCCGGAACTACGATCCATAATCGCACCTACAGAATCCTGGCTCACACTAAACGTCTCTGATGCGAAAATCTCGACTGATGGCTACTTCATTTTCTGAGCTGACCCGAAACGCGAGGGGCAGTTGGGGTTTCTCTATACTTACATGCGGCCCTGTCTATCTGGATTATCCTGCCCAACACCACTCCTGCGGCTCTTTGTGATGCAAGGTGTAGTAAAATCCTGCTGCATGGGACCGACCTCTACTTCTCGGGGTGGTCTATCGTTGCCCCTCAGGTCCACGGAAAGATGAACAGTTAGTCGTACAAACCCTTAAGCAATTCTCCTCCAGCTACCACTTCATGCATCTCTTACTGGCAGGCAATTTTAAGGCTCCTAGGGCCTCCTGGACGGGACTACAGGGTATTGGGTCTAGTGGACACTCTGCATCGCGCTGGCCAAATTCGTCCAACTGAGCGCTTGAACTCAACATGTCGCCCGACCCACCAGATGCCACTCAGACAAACCACCATTCCTGCTGGATTTGTATATCGACAACAAAAGACACCTTGTTGTTTAGGTGATAATCAAGGCTCCACCGGACATGGTGACCACTATGTGCTGACCCTTCATTTCATCTGCTGCTGGGTCAGGAACCCGGAACCTCAAAAGTGGATTCGAAACTCCCTCCATGAAGAATTCTCAAAAATGCGTACCTTCCTTGACCGACCTAAACTGGGACCAGCTTCTGTGGAGGAGAGTTACATGACCATTGTCAAGACAATTCACGAGGCTGACTCGGCGCTCGTCCCAAAAAGACCAGCACGCAGTCGAATGGATCAAACGCTACACGAAAGAATCCGGCGTCCCCTGGAAACGATGTCCCGGGTATTCTTCAAAAAGCTAAATACAGGGGACGCAGGAGATCAGCTGGCGTTCCGTAAAGTGTAGGACGGCTGTAAAGCAGAAATCCGCTCATGGAACATACAAATCAAGCCGCAATCCTGGGCCTCGGATGAAAAAACAAAAATGTACCATTTAAGTCCATGGGACAGCGAGGAATAAATAAGCCAACCACGTTATTCTTCAGAGATAGAAATGGGAAAACCTTGCATGACCCAATAGTGGTATCTGAAGCCCACAGAAAACCCTATGCGGGGACGTATGCTGCCATAGCAACTTCGTCACATACACTCCTGTCAAGACGTAACTACAAACGCCTCTAACCGACTTGGTCTTTACGCAGGAGGACATTTGCCAACTGTTATACAAGATAACCCCCTTCGACCCATTGTGGCCAGAGGAGGTTCATCCGAGGATCCTGAAGGAAACGTCCCTCACACTGCCAAAGCATTTCTACCTGGTGTTTCGACAGTCGCTTGACGAAGGCAGCCTTCCCTCTGCTTGGAGGAAAGCGGTTGTCACACCAGTCCACAATACTAGTGACCGACTATTGCCCGGCAGCTACAGGCCTATTAGCCTCACTAGTGTACCGTGCAAGGTGATAGAACGCATTCTGAAGCAGGCCATCTCCAAGCATCCTACTACAAACAGCTTGATATCCCCAGTACAATAGAGATTCTTCCCAAACAGTTCTTGCGTGAACAAATATGCTCAGATTTGTGGACAGTCTAACCCAAGCCAAGGACGAAGGACTCATAACGGATGCCGTGCTTCTCGCCTCAAAGGTATTCGTTGGAGTCCCACACGTCCTGCTGCTCCACAAGCTCGAGTCTTACGGGACTCAAAAGGGAATTCTACGCTGGATTAAGGTGTTTTTGTCAGACAGAACATTCCAAGTGAAAGTAGGCTTGACCTACTTTTCCCAGCGCCCGTCTCCACTGGAGTCCCTCAAGGCTCCGTTTTGTGACTACTTCTGGTTCTGATCAACATCATCTATCTTCCAGATGTCCTTTTAAGTCCGTCTCCACATTTGGCGGACGACTTGAAATCCTGGGGTTCAAACGCCAGTGCCCTTCAAATGGATATAGAAGCTGCAAAGCAGTGGTCGTTTGACTAACGCCCACCCCTGAATGACGAGACAATACGTCCATATTTCATACACAGGAGACTCAGCGAACGCCTTTGTCGTGAATAATGGAAATGGACTAGAAGACATCACGAGGATAGGTACTAAAGAGGATTTGGTTATCTGACTCTCTTCAAACTTGTTCTTCCCACTGCACCATATGAATCGGCTAAAAAGCCATTCGCCGTCCTGCGGATGTTTCGGCATACCTTCCGCCGTATCACTCGCATGGGTTTCCAGATGCTCTATGGGGCCTACTTCAGACCGCAAGAAAGACGTATCCCTCACTGAGCGTGTCTAACGAGCTACCACAACGTTGATTATTGAACGCCCCTCACAATGCTTTGTCTCTCATCCGTTGGGCATTGTTGCCATGAGAAGACCTGATTCCTACTTATGCCCTCTGTGAATAAGGTTTCGTCAACAGGTATTTTACGCCGCTCAGTACTCGCACAATGGAATTGGTTTCTCGAAAGCTACGACATTTTAAGGGTTGCCACTTCATAGTGTAGAATGTCCATGTACAGTGAATTATTATGTGAATTATCTACATAGGTGATTTGTTTAACTGAGCGAATCTTCAAGGTCAATAAACACCACAGTCTGTGAACATGTTGCCTAATGTAATAGGAAATCGCGAATTGCGGAAAAAGGTGACTAACAATGGACGGAACTTTCAGATAGTTTTATAGATGAAATAATTCACTGAACATCCTGGAATCTACATGACCCTTGTGGATGCAAAATATGCGAAGGTGCCATTCCTGTAAATAATTTTTGCTCGATAATTGCTATTACCAGTTAAAATTGCAGAAGCTTCGTTAATTATTTCCGGAAAAATCGTGCAGGTTTGTTCTTAGACACTAGAGTGTTCCATTATAGCTTGCGAAATCTGCCAGGAAGACCATGACGTTGATCAACTAGCCACATGGAACCTACATCGATCATAGCGGACAGCTGAACGAACCTAGCCGACTGTTATATCTGACTGCTGTTACCGCTCCAGTGGCTAATGCCGGAAAAAAGACTCACCGATGACGGAACACAACAGCTTTATTGCAACAAGCGAGAGCGTGCGAGCGCAACACTTACAAGGGATCTCACGCTATTTGAATTTTGCTTTAATCGATCCGGGCTGATGCTGAATTGATTGCATGACTGACTGGCCTGGATGCTTGCCGGCTTTCCTATTGAGATTTTGGTGAAGTTTTAGGGTGTCAGTAGGTTTCAAGTGTTCTGTGGTTGCTTTCAGGAATCTGACCTTCCTGATACTGACGCACTCGACTAACATGCGGCTAGGGGTCCACGGTACCTGATCAGCTGACCGAAGCGAGCCCGTCCATCTCTACTGGGGAAAAGGTCCAATTTGAATGACATAAAAAGTTGAGTTGTGTTGGTCATTTTGATGTGTACACATATCGGGAAGCGCATGACCTTCGTGCGGAATGTTCATTGGGATATTGACGCACTAAAATGAGAAGAAGATATAGGTTCGGGTATCGAAATATCACTATGAGGCAGGCGGCCGACAAACTGAGAGAACTTCTTACCCTAAAATGGGAGCACTCCAGCGGCTATGATGTTGTAGAGGCCTGTTTACACAACGCCATCTTCAGCGGATATTTCGCATGCCTACCTACTGTATCCCTCAAGAAACACGAGCTTACATTAAATGCATGAGGTCTCATTAACGGAAGAACTGTTTGGAGCTGACGGGTCACAGGAACTCATGATAATAATAATAATGTTTGTTCCTAACTAATGGGTGGCACACCGTCAAGCATGATCACACGATTACGGTCAGAACAAAGCACGACTGGGGGATTGGCGGGTCATGGGGATTGCGCAAAAAAAACGACATTTTCATTTACAGTGGTCAGTATACGATGTAGAGATGGTCACGCCTAAACCGGCATGGGAAAGGAAACACAGCTGCCAGGAGTTCATCTTACTATTAAGGGAGCATATCAAGCTCAGAAAAGACCAGATCGTTAAGATTTAAAGGTGGCGGGCAAAAGCAGAACGAGGAGGGCAAAAAAGCGGCTTACTACATGGTTCATGATAAGAAAACTTCAAATTGCGAAAAATGAGGAACCAGGGGCAACAAATCTGGCGCTGTAGCAGGATTGCCGCGGTCTGGCCGGTCAAGTTGAACTAAATTCTAAAACCAACGATGGGGCCTTTTCGGCATTGGACTGTCGGGCCTATGCCAGGGTCACAAAAAGCGTAAGTGGGGATGATGAAATAGAGGAAGCAGCAATACGCATAAATGGCAGCAGGAATCTCACAGGCACGGGGTGCGTTGAAACTGTAGAGGCTCACTAGTATCGCTGTTGGAGTGGAGTCGGGTGTAAAAGTCCAGTGTGGTTGGGCGTTGATGCTAACGCACAAGACGGAACGCGAACTGCACAGAAAATGACTAACTTTGTGAGGAGCATAGAATGAAGGACAACGAGATGTGTATATTCTAACGGAAGGTTCAGCAGATTAGAATGAGCGCATCCCTGAGGTAGCTGGGGCTAGGTGAAGAGTTTGTTCGTAGTTGCAGGTGGGGGGACGAGTGGGCGAGAAGGCACTGTCAAAAGTAAGAGGTGAATAGTTGCGTGAGTGCCATCAGACTGGGTATGGCAGTGCTGTACCATCATTGCACTGACATACTTCGGTTTCTGGATAGCCCCATTACAGTCGTCAAGGTTGCCACAGTCGCACAGGGGATACGCATTTCCGTGGCAGCTGGACCTGGATTAGATGAGGTGATTGGCACAGATGGAGTCAGGCCGGTGCAGAGTCACGGAAAATTTCCAGTCAGTAGGAGGACCGTGTGAATGCAGACAGGGGACAAGCCAGGTTGAATGAATAACGATTGTACGGGGCGTTTGCGCAACCACAGTCGAAGTTTGAAGCTTGGAAAGAGGAAGGAAGAAGGAATAGGATGAGAGCGGTAGCGTCTAGTGAGTGCAAGGAGGCATCAGATAAAAAGGTGCCCAATGGAAAAAAATCTAAAAGCGGATGACAGCAAGCTTAATGAACCCAGAAAAGGGTGGATTTTGTTGGCTTACCTAGAAACCAAGTACTAGCTGGGCCAGAGTAGGTGCCTAGTTCAGGGAAGGTAAGGACTTAGCCGCCGAGGCAGGGAGGCTAGCCGTTGGACTAACTGGAACAGGCGATTACATGGTGAAATGACATGGCGGTAGTTTTCAGCTCAGCAAAAAATTCAATCAAATGGTTTCCGTTGTACAAATGGGGCGTTATTGCAAACAGGAACAGCAGACAAATAACAAGCATTTGGGCAGTAGCCTCCGAGATAATGGGTATGAACCGTAATTTAGCTGGAATCTACTGCGTCAACTCAACAGGGAGGTAAGCGTATGGGTCGCCTATTAACGAGTCACTGCTGCCAGCTCCAAGAACCGAATGTTGCATGGCAAAAACAGCCATTAGGCGCTAGCTGTGACTGCTGGTAATCAGGAAATAATAAGAAATTTACATTTTATGTGTATATGATTGCTTCGGAGAACAAGAGGGAAGAACGTGTGTATTATGTCTGGAGGATGAAGCGGACTTTTTGGTGGTGCAACCCAACTAAGACGAAGGTGGTAACTCCTTGCACGTCGATGTTAGCCGCGAGCCTCACACAGTACCTTCGGGCTACCCCATGCATATATATATATAACTCAAACAAAAAGACAGCCGTCATTCGCCTGTATTCCTTGGTGCTGTCCGACAAGTGACAACAGGGACAAGTCCAATCCAGCTACAGACAGACAACAACGGTGCTTTGTTATGGTTTCAATGAATTAAAGGCCAGGCTCAGAGCCACCGGCTATGGGCGATGCACCTGTGCTACTGGAGGGATGGTGAGTATAAGAACGCACCATGGTGCAACGTAACAAGGCGACCATCCCTGCAGGGCGTATCCGTCCACCACACAAGGTTTTCATCCCACGTGCATGCTACCAGAGCTGCAGGGTGACGAGCCACCAAGCAGTCATAATTGCTGTTTGTGTACTAAGGCTAAGCGCTGATGAAGCATTGGTGTGAACCACCATGTCAAGTAGAGGCGCACCGCAGTGTTATGTGTATGCGTGAATGAGTGGACTGTGGAAGCAACCAAGTATTTCATTCATTGCGCATCTTTATACCCTTTATTTGCTGTGCTTGCACTGCACGTGGTCAGAGGATGCGGAATGGTTCCGGAAAGTGAGGAAATATGGCTTCGGTTTGGCTAAGGCTAGTTACATCTAGTCAAAGCAACGCACCAGAAATTAAACAGAGCTGACAGAGTTATTCAGGAATAGGACCAGGCTTGAAAGAACTAGGAATAAGTTGGCTGGGCACAGAATCTTAAGGCCGGAGGTGAGGAGACACAACGAGGTCAGTGGAGACGGGCATGAAAACAATTACGTTGGCAGGCGCTAGACACTCTCTGCAACACGACTACGCTTCAGAGAGCAGGTGCAGATGTGGTCCCAGGAGGAAAACGTCTGCATAAGAGATAGATACTATGGTGATTTATGGACAAGAACACTTGGGAGGGTAGTTGTCTCACTTGAGGGTTGACGCTAGGGGATTCAACATGGTTAATGTACATGCTAGGATCAATTAATAGGACAGTTGTGGGGAGAGCGCAAATTAGAAGGGTTTAGGGCCTGTTTCAAAGGAAGTGTTTAGTGTAGGCTGTGGCGCAAAAGGATGCTCAGCCTCCTCAATAGAAAGGAAAGAATCGAGAGTCTTTTGAAAGCCTACAAGAGATGATATAGTATGGAAATGGGGGGGAAGCTTGTTCCGTAGTTTGGAATACAGGCAAAGGAAAAAGTTTTGTCTAAAGACAGTTCGACAGGTCGGCAATGGGAGCAAAACTCCCGAGTTGGGGATGTTGTAGGGGGGGGCAGGAAGAAAATTCAGGATGGCAGTCAGCTATGTAAGCCCGTCGGTAGATTAGGCGATGCAGAAGGCATAGGTTCAACCTAATGTGCCACAGCCATAAAGGATCCAGCCCAAGTGACAAACAGCAAAGACGATACGGCGCTGTGGATGACGCCGGAAACAAGGACTTAGTGAACGAGCGCTTCACATTTTCCACAGCAGTTCGACATGCCTGCGAATACGGTGAGGCTAATTTAGGGCAGGATTCAAGAATGGGTCTTACAAATTGCTTAAAGATGGCAATTAAACATGATTCATTGTGGAAGGATCGGCGAGTGGAAGCGCAGAGCTTGCGAGCTCTAGTCATTCTCTACCATGCATGCTGAAAAAAACTAAACGCACAGTAATAACTAAGACCTAGGTCTCTCACTTTGGGAAGAGTAGGAATCGGGAGTCCATTAAGAATAAGCTACCCAGGGGGAATCTGGAATCGATGTGAGAGGGTTTGGCATTTTGGAACGGCGAAAGAAAGACAGGAGTTAGTGGACCAGAGGGATAAAGAATTCAGATCAGACTGAATGTCAGCAAGGATAGAAACGAAGTCACTGGCCTTAAACGTGTAGGCTATCTTAATATCATCGGCGGACAGAAAAAGAGATCAATGAGTGATCGAATCAGTGACATTATTAATGTATAGTAACAAAAGTAGGGGGTCGAGCACGCTACTCTGAATAACTCCACTGGTGATGGGAAGAGTTGATGAGGAGAGAAACACGATCTTGGGGACCTGGGTTCTCCCAGTGAGGTAAGAAGTGAACCACCTCAGTAGCGGGCCACCAATCCGCGTAGATCGTAATTTATTGAGGGGTGCATCGTGGGGAACTTGGCCAAACGCCTTGCGAATACCAAAATATATGAGAATAATTTGCAGCCTGGCATCGTAGGCGGACAAAATATGGTTAAAGAAATCAACCTGACATGTGTTAGCTGACCTCCGTGCCATTAACCCATACTGCCGGTTGTTAAGGGTCTTGGTGGTGAGCAGGTAACCCATGACAGGGACTTTGATAAGGCGCTCAAGGGTAGAGGATAGCAAGCAGGTATGGTGGATGCCACGATAGCTAGCTGGAGCAGTTCGTGGACCTGACTTATAGTGTAGTACAATGGTAGAGTGTTTCCACTGACTTGGGACTGTGCCAGGGATAAGGGAGATATTGAGGAGATTAACGATGAGGGTGGGAATGTCCGGGCCACCAGCTTTTAGAATGAGCGAAGAGATACCCTCAGTGCCTGGAAAATTGGAGTCTCTAAGGCAGCCCAGTGGGGAAGTTAAGTCAGACAAAGTGACTGAGATTGTGCAGAGGGTGGGGCTTGACTCGTCAGCAGATATGGTCAGTTTGGGACCAGGTGGTGAGCAATGGGTAGATAAGGTCGATGCGGAGGGAACATAGCAGCTGGTGAAGTAAGAGTTTAGGGATTCTACAATATCAGCAGGATCGCAAAGAGGCTTCAGGGGCCACAATACGTGGAACTGCAGATGAATTAGAGGAGCAGCGCCTGTGAAAGAGGCGCCCCAGCATCTTAGATTGAAGTGAATGGCCTACGGCGGTAGATTCCTCGCGCTTTTCAAGAGCTGTTTTGGCCGTGGTAATCTCAGTCATGAGCTTGTTAATTAGAATAAGGAGTGAGAGATCATGGAATTAGCGGATGAGCCTACGATACTTTTCAAGTTTATGGCCTAGAGCGGGTAATCGTCTGACTGAACGACAACCAGAGACATAGAAAGCTCTGGTGGGAGCAACTAGACATAGTGTTGACAGTACACTGCCATAAAAAATGTTGGCCACGCTTTGCGTGTCAAGAGAGAGAAAGTACTCGTCCAAGGTTTTGTGGCGCAACGAGACTGCAAAGGCTTCGAGGATGCTTGGGGAAAGGGAGGAGGAGCTTAAGGGGGGAGGAGGAGAAGGTTGAGTACTTGTCTAGCTGCAAGTGACAATACGATGGTCGCTATCAGGGAACTTCGGGCCAACTGCAGTGGTGGGACACAGATAACCATTGACAAGCTCAATGTGCAGGATGTGGGGACCGCGTGTTGGTTGCCTTACGAGCTGGGACCAGCCTTCGACATCAAGTTGGGCAAGCAGAGGCGAAAGACGCAAAGAGGACTTTTGTTGACACTAGGAGACCTTAGGAAGGTTGAGATCAACAACGATTAATTTGTTTGGGTGAGGTAGAGCTTGGGTAGTGGAAAGAAGCGTGGTTAGTTGGTTAATCGACCTAGCTGAGTGTGAAGGGGGCATGTATATTCACTCGAGGATGAACGGCGGGTTAGCCCGACAGGCAGAAAGCCAAACAGAGTCTGGAGTGTCCGCCGGCAGTGTATCGTCAATCAGGGAGACTTCCATTTCA